>JBBPKI010001151.1:0-14415 GCA_038089155.1 Nevesoporus exiguus
AACACGCTCACTGATCAACACCTCAACAAGTACAAAGAGCAAGACCTCATTCTCCACACTCCTCTCCAGGAACATCCTGCTCCCCCATCTGTGCCTGCCACCGCCGCTCCAGTCAGAGCACCCATCCCTCGTCCAGCCACAATCTCCTCTGCCAGTCAGAGGATCTCCATTCCAGACAGAGTCCTACCATCTCCACCCCATCCCAAGATTTCCCCAGAAAATCTGGCAGCCACTCGTTGCTTTCAGTGCAGAAACCTCGGACACTTTCACAAACACTGCCCTCAGTACTGCTGCCCCAAGTGCAAATCCTGGGCACCAGGGCATAATTCTGCTCAGTGTCTCTCTGTACAGTGCAATTCATGCCACCATTGGGGTCATGCTGCCTCTCTCTGCCCCACCACCAGATGTGCTACTTGTGGGACAATGGGACACGACTCAGGTGTATGCGATGCGGTCCTTGAATCTGATTATACAGACTACGAGATCAACGAGGGAGACCCCAAGGGACCAGACAGGGACAAGAGGATCACGGTCAGGTCTCGAAGCAGGGCTTCAAGTGTACGAAGGGGGTAATGTTACAATTTTGTTTCTTCATGGTCACCTCCTACTTATTTTCTTTGTTCGCATTTGGGAGGAACCGATCACATGGGAGGCGTACGTTCCATACCTTGTCATTCTGTATTTGGATGACATCCGCCTGATCCCGCTAGTATAGCTTCTAACTTCGTCATTCCCATCTTCTTTTGATCATCTTCGTTTCCATCTTCTTTTGATCATCTTTTGGCATAGCCTGTTTCATCACCATCTCTTGATCGGTGACGCATTACCTTTCCCACCATCTTTGATAGATGGTTACCACCTTTGGCTGTGGACATAGCCGCTTCTAGCTAGACACTACTTAAACTGCCATGTATTGTAGTGACAGCCCCAGCCAATTCTTACTCACTTTGTGGTTAACTATTGCTAAGCTCCTTTGCTTGCTTCATCAGAAGAGAGAGCCCTCTGTCTTCGCCTACCCTTCTTTCAGGAAGTACCACACGCCCCTGCACACCTCACCAAGAGGAGAGTTGCCAAGTACCTTGTCCAGGTACTTTCTTTGACCTAGCGAAGGTCCGTCCTCCAGTCAATAGCTAACCTCGAGTGGGTCATCCTGCTAGCCGAGTGCTGCACTACGAGACAGTGCAGATCATTAGCAAACTCAAAGAGTCGCCCCACTAACACAGGCACTTCTATATCTAGTTAGGGACGTTGCACCTCTTTGTGAGTGCCTCCCCTCTCTAGGTCAGCCAATAGCCCAGAGATAGAAGTCAGTTGCTGGTAATAGGGAACCACAACTGTTACACACGGGACACTTGACGCATCTGCATGATTGTCAAAACAGCAATCAGCTATGGCGAGAGTGTAGCTTACATGATATGATGTGCAATAGACAGGATCAGCAAGCACATGTGGGTGAGGTCATGGTCCCTCATCCATTCAGCTCACTGCTCCTCAATGTTCGACTCTGGATCAAGGGGCTTGTTTTGACCATAGTGCATGGTCAGGGCAACTGGAACATTGTTCAACAGATATCCATTTTGTTTCCATGAGTCTGGTGTAGCCATAACCCATGGGCACCACTCCTACATCATCATAGCATGTAGTGAACATGTCTCCTGCAATGTCAAATCCATTGAGCAATAGCATTTCTCAAGTCTCCCTCTGTGATGCATGGCTCATGAGATGCGAAACAGAAGATGAGTGATAGTAGGGTTATACTCACAACACATTCATAGCATTCTTGACCACATTGTGTGTTAGTGGGTCTGGATAACGTGCTAGACAGTGTACATCACGATATCGCATCTCTGACAGACAATGTGCAAAGAACATCACTGCCACATAAGCATGATCAGGTGCTAGCACTGTGGACTTGCCTGGCAGTGAAGTCATGTCTGGATGTGCATTGGGCTCATCCACCAGCGACCTTGGCACAAATGCTATCCATATCTCCTCTTGACTGCAGTTGCTGATGTACATCATGCAGTGCATTGTAGAGAATGGCATGGCATCCTTGGTGTTAGGCCAGAACTTGAAAATCTTCAAGAAGCCAATCTCAACATGCCAAGTGTGATCTGCCCTGATGTTCTGGCTGGGTAAGACAGTGTCCAGACCAATCCTGTTTCCAAGATAAAGGGTATGATCAAGGAAATGGGCAGTGACCTTTGGAATAACCCCTGAGTCATCGATGTCAAGCTTGAAGGCTTTGTCAATAGAGAGGGTGGAGCGACGCCTAAGGGAGGCAGCTGTGGTAAGCATGTTTCTGGCTTCATAGGAGGCTTTAAGAGACGAGAGATGGGTGGTCTCCATGGGCTTGAGATCAAACTGGTCCCTGAAGGAGCAGTCTGGTCTGTGATCATGCTGGATGGCAATGAGGATATCGGGCTGTCTAATCGGGTTGTTGGCAGTGTGAACTGGAGGAATGTCAGCAATATCTAGAGGGGCATCCAATGGGGCACTGATGTCATTGTTGATGTCAATAATGTCAGCTAATCTGTGCAGCAGATGGTCGAGATGGTGGCACAACCATGAATGTGGGGTGTAAGTGAGGTGCATGTGAAATGGACTTACTCATTCTGGTCATCAGAGTCAGCATGCATGGGGTCTTGGTAGCAATCCATTTCTGTGGTGGGAGCAGAAGATGTGGGACGTGTAGAGGGAGCTGAAGTGCACTATTTGGATGCATACAGGATATATATTAACAGTGGACACTGATGTGGGGCAGGGTTGTGGCAGGATGAGGTGATCGAGAAGCCCTGGATTCAATGCTCAGTGGTCATGACTAGAACTCAGTAATCTTGTGTGATATGAAAGGGATGACTCATCAGGGTGCATTTAAGAGCTAATTGGTGCAATTATACAAGTGAACGGAGATGAAAGTGACGTATGTGAATGTGAGGCTATGTGAATGACTAACTATCAGCAATGCAGATGACATTATGCGCAGCATCAAGCTCATTCTTGCCATTCACTGGTTAGTCCTGAGTGCTGTTCCCCTGGTCACCAGACTTGCTGGAGAAGTTGGTCATAATGAAGTCTGAGACAACCATGGCATCCTCTTCGAGTGCTGCATGATGTTCATTTTAAGTGAACTTTGTGATGCAAATATGTCTCTTATCTCCATGCATACTGGAGAAAAGCTGATTGGCTGCAAAGCAGGATAAGACATCAGGTGACATGGCAGGGATGGAATGTGCTCATAAGACTAAACAGGGGGAAATCATTTGTTTGACAAGGATGATGTGAGTGCTTACTGTGAGACATTAGCTTTGCTAGCAATGGCAGCTTGTGCTTGTTTTGTCATCACACATGCTGCTCACATTGCAACTCTAGAAAGAGCAGGCATTGCTGCAGCCAACTAACAAGCTGAGATATGAGAGTCAAATTGAATGCTATCTACCCATGTAAGGATGTGAGGTTGGTGCGATGTGCAGCCATCACCTGTCTGTGGCTCATTGGTCGATGCTTTTGTACCTCTTCCAGAATGAACAAATGGAAATACAGCATGCTCTAGCACAGTTCAAACATGTGCAGCATGTTGGAAGATATGACCAAGGAGGTTTTCTCTATATAGCCTTGTAAATGGTGGTAATGATGAGGGTGAGTACAATGGTACAGGGGTGGGTGGCCTGAGGTACCAAGGGAATAGGCACACTCCCTATAGAACCAGCTGACTGTGATAGAAGTTCCACACTCATAGAATGCACAGCGAAGCTCAAGACTTCAATGGGAGATATGGATGTCTGACTGCCTTGGTAACTCTGGCTCACATTCTGAAAACATGGCTGTTATTGAAGACTTGAAGACAGACATGAAGGTACGTTTTGCTGACCACCTGAGAAAACAGACAGCCATACTAGAACTGGGACTCAGGGAGGTGGAGGCTATTACTGAAAGCCAGGTTGTGCACTTGCTGAGCCCCCAAGAGTCTGACTTGCTCAGATCAGCAGAGTTCTTGCAGTTATGTGGTACTAATGCAATGCATAGGGGACTTTATGTAAAATAATAGTAATCTATACAGTATATACGAAGAGGATGCAGAGGATGAACATATAGTACATCATGTCTGCATAGTGTGCCTAGTAAGCAGACCTGCATGAACATCCAGAATCCAGCCCTACATCTTCTTCTTGTGCAGCTTTTTTGGTGCAGATGCAGCAGGAATAGATAATTTAGATTCTTCTTGCTTTTAGATGTCCTCTAGCCTCCATGTCTGTCCAGAACACTTTGAAATGATATGAAATAAAAAAGAATCCAATACCCAGCTTTTGCCTTCCTTTGGACCAATCGTCTTGTTGTGCCAGCACCTCAGCCTCTTTCAGACAAAAGAGATGTTCATCTGACGAGCAACTTTAGGCACATCTAAAGTCTGAGGTTATGTATGCTGAACCACAGCCTTCTGATTGGTGGACATCAGGGTCTGTATGCCTAAAGGAGAAAAAGAAACTAACTATACTAAATATTGAGTGACTCAGTCACTTTTCATTCAGTTTCAGTTGACAGATAAGTTGGATTTCCACAAAGTAGCAAGGACCCATTTTTCAGAAGTCAGTAGCAGCAAACACTGTCTTGCATCTGCTCAGATAAGACAAACAACATGAAGTGCTATTCAGTCTATCAGAAATTTTACAAAATGCTCATTTCCACTCATTTCCACTAATTATGAGCTAATTTGGCTTATTGTTGCTAATCCAACTGTACTCAGGTCACTTAGTCAAATTAGTCAAATTAGCTCATTGGCTATGGCATGACCAAGTTGGCACTAGTATTAATAGTAAATACAGGTGCTCGTAGGAGTTTATCCTGTGAATAGAATTTGTGCACAGGAAACCAGATTGACACAGCAAGCTGGCAGACAGACAGACTACAAACTGGGCTGGCTGTTGGTGTGAGGAGGTGGGAGTGTGCCAGGTAGGGAGTGGGCCGTCAGTCATAAGTGAGATGCATTGACACATCAGCATCAAGTGGGTGCCATGAACAATTGGATCGATAAGGATAGTGGTAAGATTTTGAGCCCCATTCTTGAGGAAGGATGGGCATACTATCCAAAAACAGGTCACTTCATTGGACTCAGGCTTCAGCTACCCGATCAAACCAATGAACAGTGACTAGCAGGTGAGGTGATGTTTAGATTTAGTATTATGTCGCAGTGCGACACCCATCCCACATGCAGATGGGAAGTTTTGCAACTCACTGTCAATTGCAGCTGCTGAGCCTGCATCACACTAGTAACATCAATGCATTGTTTCAAGTACTTTCAATTGCTGTAATCCCTTTTTTACATGGGCCTCTATGTCTCTACATAGTTTTTTATTTATGTCTAGATGATGAATCTTAACATGTTTGCAAGTGGTATTCACATTTTGCAACTCCAGGCTTACAATAGTATGCTGCTGTAAAATGTTTGGCTTTCAAGCCATGACAGGGGTGAAGGCTCAGTGGCAGAGTGACTTGCAAGCAAGGTGACATTGTGGGAAAACACATGAACCTGGCAACATGCCAATATTGACATGCTGACATGTCTTGCTTATGACTGACCACCTGCTTCCTACCTGGCACACTCCCACCTCTTTGCACCAACAGCCAGCCCAGTTTGTAGTCTGTCTATCTGCCAGCTTGCTATGTCAATCTGGTTTCCTGTGCACAAATTCTATTCACAGGATAAACTCCTACAAGCACCTGTATTTACTATTAATACTAGTGCCAACTTGGTTATGCCATAGCCAATGAGCTAATTTGACTCATTTGACTTATTTTGACTGAGCCCTGAGCATGATCAGATTAGCCCCAATAAACCCAATTCCCCAAAAGTAGTGTCTTATAAAATTCCTGATATGTGACAAGAGTATCACATGAGCAGGGCAACAGCCTGTGTGAATCAGACACTGTGATCCCATAAATCACTTATTCACCAAGTTTGTGGAATAAGACAGCTTGCATATGCACACGTGACATATTGTGTCACACTTCCATTAGCATATGGAATGATTAGTTAAGATTTACATAGTGTCAGAACAATAGATGTCACGTACACAAATCAGATCTCATATACAGTGTCATATAGACATACGCAAATCACATGGTCCATGGATCGGCCAGCTGGCATATGAGGATCAGGGTCATGCTGGAATGGTAACTTCCAAGGAGATATGTGAAGCAAAATAGAAGCCATCATTCTGCATATGTGCAATACTAGTACATGGCAGGATAGATGCATGGAGAGTCAACGCAACGCCCTCAGCCTCATACTTTGCCCACCATGCCACCCTGTAGCAAAAATGCAACCACAACTGCAGTGACCAGGCAGTCAATAACGACGCAGGCACCACTGTCAGCACAAAGCCCCATCAGTCATACTGAAGACATGAAGCATTATCTGGCATCAGAGAACCAAGCTCTAAGGGCACTCATAGGATTTGCCAGAGTGGACTTTCTCAGGCATCTGTTCAATTTTGGAATGTGGAATAGGCAGGAGAGAAAGATGGCAGAGGTCATGAATCTCTGCAACTCATTCCTTCAAAATGGTGTATTCAGATTTAATCCCACTCATGCCATCCTGATCATAGTCAAGAGGTCATGCATTGTTGAAGGTTCATACAAAACTCCCACAGATCAGACGTTGAAGCTCGACGATGATGATGAGTCCATTCCCTGGTTGTCCCTCATGGATGACCCAAAACCTCAAGCAGACAGAAGGATCCTTTGGAGATCTGCACTGCCACTCACTGCTGCAGGTGGGCAGCACAGACATGGTGCTTTGGAGAAGTGGCTCCAAACGTGTGAGAAGGCATACAAGGAGGCCACTGACTCTGAGAAGGAATGGTTTGCAGTTTACCAAAGCGACCAGACAAATGAACATGCCAAGAGTGAGCATGAGAAGGCAAAGGTCACCATGGCTGTGCACAGGACAGATATGAGATTAGCAGGACAGTGGCTTGTGTTGATTTATGACAAAGGTAAGGACCAATGTGATGAAGGATGCATGCAGGTGGCTGACAATAACAATACAGATTTGGCTCTCACAAACAACCAGACTGTTGCTATCCACCTCTTGCAGAATGAGAGGAAGCACATATATTCAGAGGGTGCCAAGGAGGGCATCATACAAACATACATGATGATGGCTGCACCCAACAAAGACTGGAAGAATGTTGTTTTGGACTCAACCATGAGGAAGATGTTGATACCATATATGCAGACAAAACTCCTATCATATGACTATTTTTGGAAGCTGTGCTCCATCATCATGCTGCCTACCAGCCACTATATCCACACAGCGATGTTCAAGCTCTCTTCGCTCCAAAGGGATGTGGAGTCGGTTCATGGAGGGGTGAGTGATTCATCTATAAGATGGATCAATGGATGACCACTAATGCAGATTTACAGCTTCTTGTCCATCTGACACTGTTGCTTGAAGAAAGACTTGCTATGTGCTTCAATGACATCCCATGGGATGAGGAAGGCATTGAAAAGGACCAACTGATCACCAATGGTTGACACTAGAGTCAGGAGTAGAGAAGGAGGCACATGCATGACTGAGAGAAAGATTCGTTGGTCTTTGCAATGCCGCCCCAGTGCTAAAAGCGATGATGGACGAGATCAAAGCCAAGCTCGACAAGAAGTTCAAGGACATCCTTTCTCACCATGACATCCTGTTGCATATGGGCAAGTGGGAAAATGAACTGTGGAACTGGTTGTATCAGAACTATGCGGACGCTGTTGTGGAGATGTTAGAGACACACGTTGCAGAGATGGAATCCAGCAGACATCTCAATAGCATTGATGATGAGGCAGTGACTGTGGCTCTTGAGACATGTTCTCACAATGCATGCTTTGTGCTGGAGCATATGGATGACACAGATGCCCTGCATTGCATGCTGTTCATGAGTGCATTGGTATGGGAGGCTCTGTCCAAGCACCTGCAATGCATCCAGTCCTCTTTGCTTGAGGTGAGTCAATTTCAAGCAAACAAGCGCATAGCTGATTTTGAGGGATTGACATGAACCACTATCATTCTCATTGAATTGCTAAAATCACCTGTGACACCTGTCTCTGCGATAGATCTCGTTGTGGTTTAGCCCTATGGTCTACAGCACAGGCTCCATTGGTAGAGACTGGTCTCCAGGTTCTGCAACAGCAGACATGATCCACAGCATATGTGCACATCTGGACATAGAGCCAGGATTTGTCAAGAATACTGTGCACAAGGTATGCATGATTCACAGATGCACCTGCAAGCCCATCTGATGGAAACACAGACAACAATCAATCTTTCTGTCTCTTCTCTGCTCTACTCCATATGGAGCATCAGTTGACCATGGCACACAAACCAGTGCCATGCTTCAACAGCATGACTGCAATGAAGAAATATTTCTTGCTTACATCTGCCAAAGAAAAGGAGAAAGAAGACGAGGACAATCTAGTTCCAGACAATGAACAGATCATTGCTGACATCAAAGCAGATGAGAAGATGCACACCGCTGTAGGGAACTATCGTTCCCTGCATGTGTATTCAGGTCTTATAGGGTGCCCGACGATACTATGATCAAGCTGGTATGCAAACAACGCTATGCTGGTCAAGCCAGTACTATACCAGTAGACTGGCCAGTTTACTGGTATGTTTACAGCCGGTTTCAATCTCCTACATGACTGGTATGTGCTGTGACCAGCCGGACTTAGTTTATTCCAGCAGTCATCACTTCCTTATGCTAGTTACTGGTACTCACACAGCACTATGCCAGTCGAGCCGGTACTATACCGGTAGACCGGCCGGTTTACCGGTATGTTTACAGCCGGTTTCGACTCCCTACACGACCGGCATGTGCTGCAACCAGTCGGACTTGGTTTATACCAGCCGGGTACATTTGTTTGTGACCGGTTTATGTTGTTTTGGGCCGGTTTGGCTATTTTTACTTATTTGACATTGTTTTATGTTAGCTGAGCACTACATAGGCATGTCATTACTTATCTAATACACTTTTCCGCTCTCCATCATTGTTAGTACGCCCAGTATAAGCCTGTAAGCCTGGTCCTAGCCTTCCCTCACTGTCTGCATTGCACGCAGAAGTCCAGGAACGCATCTGGAAGTCCAGAGTCCAGTATCCCTTGGAGAAGGCCCCCATAGGAGTTGTCCACACTGGTGGTATGCTCTTTCTCATCCATTCCTTTACCTATTTCCGGCCATTTGGCATTGCCTTGTGACTCCCTGGGATGAACACATCGCCCCACCTTCTTTCTAACGCTTCACATTGAAGCACATTTTTGTTTTTACACTGCACTCAAGGAAGAAGTAGACCTTGTTGTAGAGACTTACAAGCATTGTATGAGCAGCTCACTCACCAACATCAAGGCAGAGTGAGGGACCCCATGGAAGCAACCAGGTCAGTGGATCTCACTGCCATCACATCCAACTCACATGGCAAATCTTCTCTTAGCAAACAACGTGAACTGGGGCACTATCACCCAAAACAATCTCAAGCATGTTCAGAGGGAGGTTGTTGTGGCCGCCATCACCAAATCATGTGCAGCGATGGCATACAGAGAAGACCTCCTTGACGACACCTATGGAGGTGCTGCACATGTCAGGGCTACACTAGAGCGTGTTGTGTCTATATTCATTCATCCTGGAAGAGGTACCAAAGCACCCATGGATGATTTGCGGACAAGTGACAGTCATGCTTTGTATCATCCTCACATTCTTACGTGGCTGGATGGCATCTGGTTTGACTCTTACATATCAGTCTGTGAGTTGATCAATTTTACCTCTCACCAGTCAGCAATCGAGAAGATGATGGTGATGGCACATCAGGCCAAGGCAATCAGCAACGTTGTCAGCAGCATACAAATGTGTGAGGTGGCATGGAGGGCAAACTATCCCAACAAGAAGAAAGCACATGCAATGGAGGAACATGTGAAGGAAATCTTGACGTCTTTTATTCAAGTTGGTCCATAGAATAATCTTCTTCCAGAACACTGATGACAAGGTCTTCTTTCGCAGGCCCTTGAGAAGAATGCATATACACTTCACAATGGAGATGTGGACCACAACACTCTCTTCAGCACCAGTTAGATACCCTTGAATGAAATGCTTGACAGCAGAATCATTGACATCCAAATTGTGACAGACCACAGAGATGAGTTGATGATGGAGAAGAAGACGACCTCACAGCCTCAATACCTGTTTCCAATGGAAGAGAAGGTGAAATGCATGAATGAAAGGTCAGCCATGTGTGAAGACAGCTGATGCAAAGCAAAAGATGGTGAGTGTTACTTGGTTTTTGATCCAGATTGATGTGAACAATTCTGTCAGCCTTCCATAGGATGGTAGACAAGGTCCCACTGCTGTCCCATAATGAAGACATGGGTGTGCCATCATCTAACTCCATGTCCACAGCCGATGTTCCCATGAGGGGAACAGATGAGGATGAGCAAGACACCCCACCTGTTTCGAGCCACCTGAGCTATTCTTGCACAGCAGCTCCTGAAGAAGCACTCTGGTGCAGGTGAGTATTCAATTTTTCACAAAGTAATGTTGTTGCTGATTTGTGCATTTCGACACTATTCCATTGGGCCTTGAAGACTATGGAATGCAAGGCATGCATCTCTCTGCAGTCGTTTTGCACACACTAACTTCCATTTGACAGATGCACCATATGATGATGCTCTGCCAGGTGAGTCCCTTATTCACATGCAAACACGTTCCATTCATGTTTTGCTTGATTGCTACCCCATCCCTCATCACAACACATCTCACAGTCCCAGAAGCATCTGCTATGGTGGATTGTAAGTGATTCCATGCACCATAAACATTGTTTTTACTACCATCCAACCTCAGCCCTCATGGAAGATGTCTTGTGCATGCCTGCAGGAGAGGACATCCAGCAGTTCAGCACTAGAAGTATGTATACATAGCTCTCTGTTTGGTGGCTCACTCACCCTTTGGCAGGGAGATTGGCTCGCATGGCAGTAAACAAAGGAAAGCAATGGGCAGACATCCTGCTGCCTGTGCCAGCTCTTTCTTCCACCACCAAGGGCCCCCCCAACAGGGGAACAGCAATGTCGCTTTCCAGAGTAAGGATGCCCACCCCACGTACAGTGACAAGACAGGCCCATGCTGCCACTGCTCCCAGGGCAAATTCCTCACAGCAAGCCTCCAGATTATCCTCATCAAACAAATGTTTGCCCCTGGTCTCATCTCATGAGCAGATTGTGTCTCTGGTGTGTCCCCTAACCCCTTATCCACCCTACCAGCCAAACAGCCTTCCTCTAGCATATGCAGAGATAAGAAGCACATCCACAATGCTAAGTTCACTCGAAATGAGCGTCATGTGGCACTCAACAAGGACACCATGGACCTGTCAGACCAAAATATGACTGACTTCTCCAGTAAGTCCAATGACCAGCAGGACAATGCTTGGGATAACCTGGTTGATGGCAAGGATGAGCTTCATATCACATATAACTTCAGCCAGTTTGCTGACAGTCAGTCATTCACATAGCTTCATCATTTGTGTGTTTTATTCTCCAGGTTCTCCTCCCCTTCACATATCTCGTTTTGACATCCATCTGCGTGTATAATCATGTCCATTAGCTTTTTCAATAGATTGTAGATCATCTTTCCCACATTGCATCCAACCATTGAGTTCTACACAGAGCATTTGATCCAAGGTTCCTCCATCACTGCACCCTCCCACATTTCTGCACTGCATTGATATCTGTCACATATGTGCACCCTGTACACCTCTACATGGTGTGCTCCCCCTCTCTATACAGACACCTCACCTTTTGCTCACATCACATATATGGATCCTTGCCAAGACCTCATGCATGTGAACTAAACAAGAATAATGCAATTATACTGAATCTGCATCATATTGTGTGTTGGCAACCTACACTCGTTAGAGCTTCGGTCACTACTAATCAGGCTTGCTAGAGATCAAGAGGATGATGTAGGGAAATCAACCAGGACTTGACTGAAGTCCGGTCGTTGATGACATTGGGTTTATATACATACAGGAATGTTTTAGGGCAGGTCTGGGAATACTTACTAATGTACTACGTCATTAATGATGTCATGGTCTAGAATAGCGGTAATTAAGAGAGCATGGGAGATAAGGGTCTAGAACGAATGTGAATGAAGTGAAAGTGTTTGACCTAGACTTGGTCAGGTGACATGTCCCACGATCACGTGATAGTGGTCATGTGACTTGATAAGATAAGATAAGGAGGAAATTGTAACATTACCCCCCTCCTATGAATCGCATTCCAGGCGATTAAAGGGAACTTGGGAGGGTTCCGTTACGTTGGAAAAAGATTGGAAAAGTCCATCAAAGTCTGTTTGAAGCATCCTCAACTTCCGAGGTGCAGAAGGGTTTGATAAATAAAAGTCGGCAATAGCTTCTTTAGCATTTGCCAAATGGCTCTGAGGTTCCCATGTTCGGTCTTCCTCGTCATAGCCCTTCCAGTGAACTAGGAATTCTAGAGATCGTCCTTTAAGTCGAGAATTGACAATATATTCGACTTCGAATTCAGGAATTCCTTCTTGTGTGCCCTCCACGGGTCCTGGGGCTACTACGGGTTGATTCTCAAGTCTTTCCTTGTATGGTTTAATCCTTGAGATGTTTACGGTGGGGTGAATTCGCAGGGTGGAAGGGAGTTTTAGGGTGACAGCATTGGGTCCTGCGAATGAGAGAATTTTGTAAGGGCCGATCCATCGCTCTGTGAGCTTCTTTGAGGCCCTATTGAGTTTAATGTTCTCGGTTGACAACCAGACTTTATCTCCGACTGTCAAGTCCGGAACCTTGGAGCGGGATTTATCCGCTTGTTTCTTCATTGATATTTGAGCTTTTTCGAGGGCTTCTCTAGCTTGCTCAAGCGTCTTGGAAAAGTCCTGTGCGAATGTCGAGGACGATTCGTTCTTTGTAATGAGGGGTTCAATCCCCATCCTTGGTTCGTAGGTTTTTGTGACCTCGAACGGTGTCTTTTTGGTGGACGAATGCTGGCGATTGTTATACGAAAATTGTGCCAGGGGGAGCCACTCTGCCCATTTTTCTTGTTTTTCGGCTGTGAACAGCCTGAGATATTGTTGAAGGTCTCGATTGACCCTTTCTGTCTGTCCATCCGTTTGAGGGTGGAACGCTGTGGACATCTTAAGGTCTATTTTTAGCATCTTGCCGAGATCCTTCATTACTTGGGAAGCAAATTGTGGTCCTCGATCAGAGATGATGGACCTAGGGAGACCATGGTGCTTCCATACATGGTCTTTGTAAAGCTTGGCTGTACCCAAGGCTGTAATTGTCTTGTTGGTGGGGATGAATTCCACCTCTTTGGAGAATCGGTCTACTACGACTAGTACAGAGTCGTAAGTGTTTGAAATAGGGAGATCGGTAATGAAGTCCGCGGATATATCTTTCCATGGACCTTCTGGGATCGGATTTGGGATTAATTCTCCTTTGGGTGCCTTGTTTTCTGGTTTCATACGTGCGCATCTGTCGCACCTTGAGCAATAATCTTTCACTTGGGCTCGAAGGCCGTTCCATTGAAAGTATCGTTCAATAATCTGCCAGGTCTTTTCGGCACTGCCGTGTCCGGCGATTGGAGAGTCGTGGTAGAGGGTGATGATATCTTGGTGCAGATTGTCCTTATGGGGTACGAAGATCCTGTCACCAAGATACAGGATTCCGTCTTTAGTAAGAAGGTTGGGTTTGTCATCACCCTTCCATTCTTCTTGTGCTTCCACTATCCTTTCAAGGAGCTTCCTTTCTTCTCCTTCGATCGTGTAAGCGTATTTTGGTTGTGCCCTTACTCTGTATTCAGGGATCATTTGAAGACCTTTATTGTCTTCGTCAATTCCTTGTGCATGATCCTCTCATCGAGAGAGAGCATCAGCTTTGCCCATTTGTGAACCGGGCTTATTGACTAGGACGTAATTAAATCGAGACAACCATGGTGACCATCGTGCTTGTCGTCGATTGAGGTCTTGTTTAGTCATAAAATATTTGAGGTTGGCATGATCTGTCCAAACCTCGAATTCTTCTGCCCCCTCAAGGTAATGCCGCCATTGTTCTAAGGCGAGAATGATCGCGAGCATTTCCTTGTCTGCAATTGGGTAGTTCCTCTGCTCTGGGGTCATGGAAGCAGAGGAAAAGGCAACAGGGTGCCATTTATTGTCTTGTTTGATCGATAGGACCGCGCCGGTTGCGAAGTCCAAAGCATCAGTTTCCAGGCGGAACTCGCTATTGTTATCAGGGTAAGCGAGTATTGGTGCCGTGGTAAAGGCTTCTTTGAGCTGATCAAAAGCTCCTTGTTCCTGGGGTCCCCACTGCCAGGGTTGATCCTTCTTGGTAAGATCATTAAGGGGTCTTGAGACTTTTGAAA
>JBBPKI010001152.1:0-14411 GCA_038089155.1 Nevesoporus exiguus
AATGTCTTATCTTGACTTCTGTTTCACTTACATAGTTACCTCTGTGCCTGCGCACATTGAAGACTTACCTGATCTCATCTCTCTTAGTATATAAAGTCTCTACTTCTGTCAGTAGATACCTCAGTTCGAATCTCAACTTAACCTCAACTCAACCTTGTCCCATCCTTGTCTTGATCTGACAATCTCCTTGAGTCTGAGACTCTTCTCCAAACTCTGACCCTCTGCAAATTCAGGACACCAGACTTTCTGCAAAGGCACACCACATAAGATGAAGCCAAGTTCCGTTCGACTAACCTAACTCCGAAGTCCAGAGTTAGTCCAGAGTTCGTCCCCAGTGTTTAACAGTAGATTCGAACTCCCAATTTGCAAAAGTCCTCACCAATATGGCAACCAGAGTTACCCATTCCCATTCTCATGCACTCGTGAATGTGCCTGACGTTCTACGCCCTTTTAGCAGTAGTTGCCAAGGCCCCGATCTCGTCGACCAATTTCGTAGCTTCTCTGCTAGACGCACACCAGGCTCAGCGTCCCAAGCACCAGCACCCCACACTCTCCCACTCCAGGAGCTCGCATCGAAGAGCTACCTGTCAATGACCAACCCCTTGATGAAGAAGCCCCTCAGTCGAATTTGGTGTCGCTCCACACTCCGGTGAACCTGAGCATCCACTCTGGCACTCTGGGCAACTCCAGAGGTGATCCCAATCCCTCCGGTAGTGACTCCAACCTCCCCAAGGATGATTTCAATCCTTCCACGGATAACGAATCAATTCCATGTGATATGCTTGGCAAGCTTGCCAGTGCCATTTGTGGCCTCACTCGCTTCTCTCGTCGCAAACCCGAGTCCTCACAATGGACCAAAGTCAGGGAACCGGACCAGTTTGACAGGACCGACCTCCAAAAACTCTGGGTTTTCCTGGTTCAATATGAGTTGAACTTCCAAGATCGTCCCAAAGCCTTCACCACTGACCACGCTAAAGTCACCTTCACCCAGTCTTACCTCAAGGGTATGGCATTGGAGTGGTTTGAACCAGACCTCCTCCAAATGGAAGATCCAGATCTCCAGCCCATCTGGATGGACAACTTTAAAGAGTTTGTCCTGGAGCTCCAGACCAATTTTGGACCACACAGCCCCATTGGAGATGCAGAGCATCAGCTCAACCATTTGACAATAAAGGATGGTCAAAAGATTAACAAGTATGTTGTCAAATTTAATCAGATTGCATCTCAAGTCCAGAGTCACGGAGAAGGTGCCCTCCGGCACCATTTCTATAACAGACTTCCAGACTGTATCAAGGACGAAATCTCACATGTTGGCAAACCCCCTACCCTTGCTGAACTTTGCCAACTCGCTCAGGCTATCAACGCTCGCTATTGGGAGTGCAAGTCAGAGATTAGCCGCCAGGTGAAGTCTTCTGCTAGCCCTGCCAAAGTGTCCAACAAGCCTGCCACTCCATCCTCCAACTCTGCTAGCACCTCCGGTTCTAAGGAATCGAAAGGCAAGTCTGCTAATTCCTCCAGCTCTTCTAAAGCCTCTGAACCTCCAAAGCTGGACCTGTCATCCAAGCTCAGAAAAGACGGTAAGCTTACAGCCGAGGAATGCAAGCAATGATTTGACAACAACCTCTGCATGTTTGCGGTCTAGCTGGACACGTAGCCAAGGACTGTCCTAAGTCCACATCCCATGCAGCTAAAGCTCGTGCCACAAAGACCTCAACTCCGGAAGCTAAACCAGATGCCTCCAAGGCAAAAAAATAAGCAGCAGCCTCCGTGACTCTGCATGGACAGAAGGTTGTATTGACTCTTCCCGTGCACCTTTGGAGATCCGACTCAACGTGTCCACTCTTTTAGACCCCAGATCCCTTATGCCATCCATCTCTCTAATCTCCTACAACATTCATGCATTTCCCACATTGTTGGATTCTGGATTCTCCAATTGCTTTATAGACTCTGCTTTCGTGAATAAACATGCACTTTTGACCTACTCTGTTCCTCCAATACAACTCCAGTTGTTTGATGGAACCTCCAATTCTATCCTTTCCCAAGCTGTCGACCTCTCTGTTCATTTCGAAACCGGTGATATCACTCTGATGACATTTTATGTCACTCTGCTAGATGGATCCTGCTCCATTGTCCTGGGACACAACTAGCTCACCCGCTACAATCCATTGATTGACTGGGTTTTGAGCAGTATCTCATTCTGGACACCAGAACAGCCCATTCCAGCACCTACGAGCTCATATCCGCAGCCTCTGGCTACTCCAGTGTTGCCTACTCCGCCTCCACCGATCCACCATATTTCTCCAAGCGCAAGGCTCCGCCAATTGCACTGATCAGCACTCCAGCCTTCACACTCACTTGTTGTCTTGAGGGCTCTGTGCAGTTTAGTCTGCAACTCCACTCTAAGGAAAGTGACCTCTGTGCCACATCCACCGCCCCTGATCCAGCTGATCTCTCTGGAGTTCCCCTGGAGTATTATGACTTCACAGATGTGTTCAGCAAGAGCAAGGCTGATACCCTTGCTCCACAATGCGAGTTTGATTTAAAGATCGACTTGGAAGAAGGAGCTTCTCCTCCTGTCAGCATCATCTATTCCCTTTCACCCTCTGAGCTGGAGTCCCTCCAGACATTCCTCGACAAACACCTCTCCATGAGTTTCATCTGCCCATCTTCCTCTGCCCCACTCCTCTTTGTCCACAAGAAGGACGGTTCACTCTGCCTTTGCATTGACTTCTGAGGACTGAACAAGATCATGAAGAAAGACTGCTACTCCCTTCCCCGCATCTCCGACCTCCTTGATGCTCCAGCCCAAGCAAAGATCTATACCAAAATTGACCTCTGGCATGTGTACCATCTGGTCTGCATTGCTGAGGGCGATGAATGGAAGACTTCATTCCAGACACGCTATGGTTCTTACGAATGGCTTGTCATGCCTTTTGGACTGACCAACTCCCCAGCAGCCTTCCAGCAATTCATCAATTCTATCTTCACTGATCTCCTCGATGTCTTCATGATCATATACTTGGATGATATCCTCATATTCTCCGCTGACAAGGCTTCCCATAGGGAGCATGTCCGAGAAGTCCTCTGATGACTCCAGAAACATGGCCTCTATGCTAAACTGGATAAATGCAAATTCCATACCAACTCTACTGAGTATCTCGGATACCGCCTCTTGCCCTCTGGACTTACCATGTCCCCTGAGAAAGTCAAGGCCATTCTTGACTGGCCTGAGCCCCAGAAGGTCCAAGATATTCAGTCATTCCTTGGATTTGCTAATTTCTATCACCATTTCATCCATGACTACTCCGGTCTCGTTATCCCCTTGACCTGCCTTACTTGTAAGGGCTTTCCATGGGACTTCAACAACACTTGTCGCTCTGCCTTTCGGTGCCTTAAGAAAGTGTTTACCTCTGCTCCTATTCTTACTCACTGGGTACCTGATGCTCTGCTGATCGTTGAGACTGATGCCTCCAATTATGTGATCGCTGGAATCCTCTCACTTCGATGTCTGGACAAGGAACTCCGGCCTGTCACCTTCTACTCCTGGACTCTCTCCACTCCAAAGCTCAACTATGACACCCATGACAAGGAATTGCTTGCCATCCATGAGTCCTTTTGGACTTGGCAGCATTACCTTGAGGGTTCAGGTACTCTGGTCGATGTCGTGACTGACCACAAGAACTTGGAATACTTTTCCACCATGAAACTCCTGACCTGCTGTCAAGCCCGGTAGTTGGAGTTCCTCTCCCAGTTCAATATGGTCATCCGTTTCTGCCCTGGATGCTTAGGTGCCAAGCCCAATGCCCTGACTAGATGCTGAGACGTCTACGCCAAAGAGGGGGATAGGGACTACGCCTGTATCAATCCACATAATTTCCGTTCCATTTTTACACAGGAACAGCTCACCACATCACTCTGGGTTACATACCTTGCAACTCCAGTACTCCGAGCTGCCTCCTTGTTCGACATCGAGACCCTTCTTAATGACATCCTCTCAGCTCTCCCTTCCAATCCTATCGCTGCAGTCCACATGTCCAACTCCAAAGAGTCTGATCCCTGCTGAATGGTAGACCCAGAAGGTTTCTTGCATCTAGATAATTGTATCTTTGTCTTTGACGCCGATGACCTCTGCCTCCAGGTCCTCCGGTACAAGCACAATCATCCGCTCTCTGGACATTTCGGACAGAATCAGACATTAGAGCTCATCCATCGAGAATATACCTGGCTGGACATCCAGATCTTTGTCAAAGAGTATGTCTCCTCTTGTACATCCTGCACTCATGCAAAGGTCCCTCATCACAAGCCCTAAAGCCTTCTAAAACAGCTCCCCATCCCTGAAAAGCCTTGAAACTCCATCTCCATGGACTTCATTGAGCAACTCCCCACTTCCTCTGGACATACCACTATCCTTGTCATCATGGACCATCTGTCCAAACAATGCATCTTTATCCCTACAGACGATAAGGTATCATCTCTGGAGTTAGCCAAACTCTTCCTCCTCCACGTCTTTTCTAAGCATGGAGTTCCCTCCCATATCACTTCCAATTGAGGCTCAGAGTTCATCTCCCATTTCTTCCGCTCTCTCGGTAAGGCTCTCGATATCTGCCTCCACTTCACCTCTGGTTATTATCCAGAGGGTGATGGTCAGACAGAACACATGAATCAGATCCTGGAACAATACCTCTGGATCTATTGTAACTACCAACAGGACAATTGGTCCAAACTCCTGCCACTTGCAGAGTTTGCGTACAATAATGCTCCGAATGCTACCACCGGTGTGTCTCCATTCTTTGCTAATTGTCATATCCCATTGTAAAGTTCTAAATGTGCCTGCATGTGAGGCAAGAGAAAGGTGTGGGGCGATATGTTCGTCCCAGGGAGTTGCAAGGCAATGCCAAATGGCTGGAAATGGAATAAGAAATGGTCAAGAAAGAGCGTACCACCAGTGTGGACAACTCCTATGGGGGCCTTCTCCAAAAGGAACCAGGTTCCAGACTTCCGATGCGTTCCCAGACTTCTGTGCGCAATGCAGACAGCAAGGGATGACTTGGACCAGGCTTACAGGCTTATACCAGGTGTTCTAACACGAAGGAGAGTGGAAAACTGTATTAGATAACTAATGACATGTCTAAGTAGTGCTCAACTAACATAAAACAATGTCAAATAGGTAGAAATAGTAAAACCGGCCCAAAACAATGTAAACCGGTCGCAAACAAACATACCCGGACATCAGAATACCGGGAAACAACACCGGGAAGTGATCCTGGCCAGTATAAGCCAACTCCGGCCGGTTTCTGCGCAACCCAGTCATGTAGGGGATCGATCCCGACCGGAAACACACCGGGAAGTCATCCGGTCTACCGGGATAGCGTCGGGACGACCGGGATAACATCGGATGAGATGTGATGTCGTTGGATGCCCTATAAATCAGAAATACAGACGTAGGGAACCAAGGTTCTCTACAACAATTTAGTCTCTTCCCTCCACACTTCCCCAGTAGGTGGCCATGAAGGCATTTTCCACACACAGCAGTGGCTTTCCTGCAACTATTGGTGGCCCAGAATGGCTACCTACATCAGGTGATATGTATTGGGCTGTGCTGTCTGCCAGGCTAGTAAAGTTAATACCCACCCAACAGTACCACCCCTATCCCTGCTCTCCTCCACTGCAACCCGCCCCTTCCAGCAGATCTCTGTCAATCTCATCTCTGGACTGCTCCATGTGGGTGTTTTTGATGCCATAATGGTTGTGGTTGACCATGGCCTTATGAAGGGGGTAATTTTCACCCCTTGTTCCAAATCTATTGATGCAGAAGGAGTAGCTCAACTGTTCTTCTCTTGGATCTTCCCACACTTCAGTCTCCACGACACTGTCATCTCTGACAGAGGACCCCAGTTCGCCTCCGCCTTTGCCTTGGAGTTGGTGCAATTACTCAAATTCAACGTAAGGTTGTCCTCTGCCTACCACCCACAGACCGATGGAGAGACAGAACACATCAACCAGGAGCTAGAAACCTACCTTTGGATATTCTGCCAAGGAAGAGTCCAGGACTGGGCTGATCTCCTACCAATGGCTGAGTTCTTACATAACTCCACAGTACATTCTGCCACTAAAGAGACCCCATTCTTCCTCATGATGGGATATCACCTGAGATCTTATTCTGATTTAGGCAAAACATTCCTCCCTGCCCTAGAAATGTGCCTGTCCTTGATCTCCAAGGGACAAAATGAAGCACTTGCTGCCCATCAGAAAGCAGCACAGTATATGAAAGATCAGATCACATCCAAGTTTCACCCCTGGAGAGTCAGAGATAAAGTGTGGTTTGAAGCCACTAATCTTTGCTTTGATTACCCCTCAAGAAAGCTCATGCCAAAAAGGGAAGGACCATTCGAAATTACTCAAGTTCTCTCCCCTGTAGCTTACCAACTCAAGCTACCTCCTACGTGGAAAATCCATGATGTATTCCACGCATCTCTACTTTTGCCCTACTGCACCACCATCAAATTTGGAGAAAACTTCCCTCGCCACCCACCTGACCTCCTTAACAATGAAGAGGAATACAAGGTGGAGGCAGTATTAGCCCATAGAGGAAAAGGATCACAAAGGCAATACTTGATCAAATGGCTAGGTTACCTGACATCAGAAAACACCTGGGAACCTGAAAGCAACCTTAATCAAGCACAGGAATTGTTAGCGGACTATAAAAACACTCACATGGATACTGATTGATCCATGGCTGAGCAAAAGTTCATTGCCATCCTCATTTTTCTTTATATACTCACCGTCCTTGTCTCCATTCTCCCAGCTGCCATCATCTTCATTAAAACCATCTCACACCTACTCGCTGCCCAACATAACTAGAACCACATGTCTCATTCAGAGTTTGCTACTGCTGCTAGTACTCATCGCATTTTCACTAAGTTTCTCCCTGATTTTCAATGACGTTTACTCTATTCTGCTCTTTTGTCTTGCCCTCCTATTCTTCGTATTATAGGATGTTACCCTGTCTCCAGGTCCACCACTGGACTGGAACCCCTCATTGCCCTTGCCACATCGTTGAACACGACCACTTGTTACCTCGAACAATTCCAAAACCGTCACACTATCTCTGCCCCTCATCTTGATGGAGCTCATTGTAGAGAACCTTGGTTCCCTACATTTGTATTCCAGTTTTATAGGGCATCCAATGACATTGCGACTCATCCAATGTTATCCCGGTCATCCTGACACTATCCCAGTAGACCGGATGACTTCCCAGTATGTTTCCGGTCGGGATCAATCCCCTACATGACCGGGTTGTGCAGAAACCGGCCGGAGTTGGTTTATACCAGCCAGGATCACTTCCCAGTGTTGTTTCCCAGTATTCTGGTGTCTGGGTTTGTTTTTTTGTGACTGGTTTATATTGTTTTGGGCCAGTTTTATTATTTTCACCTATTTGACACTGTTTTATGTTAGTTGAGCACTACATAGGCATGTCACTACTTATCTAATACAGTTTTTCCTCTCCCCTTCGTGTTAGAACACCCGGTATAAGCCTGTAAGCCTGGTCCTAGTCCTCCCTCGCTGTCTGCATTGTGCACAGAAGTCTGGGAACACATCTGGAAGTCCAGAGTCCGGTTCCTTCTGGAGAAGGCCCCCATAGGAGCTGTCCACACCAGTGGTATGCTCTTTCTCAACCATTTCTTATACCATTTCCAGCCATTTGAGATTGTCTTGAGACTCCCTGGGACGAACATATCACCCCATTACCTTTCTCTTACCTCACATGCAGGCACATTTAGATCTTTACATTGTACTCGGATGCACCAGATATGTTCTCACCTCCTTGATGCTCTTCTTGCCATTGGCTTTGATGATGCAATTGTCTCTCTTGAGCCAGAGGACATTTGGCCAGTCTTTCAGCCCATTTACAATACCCTAACTGACAAAGAGCTTAACAAATATGAAGAGCGAGACCTTATCCTCCATGCTCCATCCCAGGAACGATCTGTTCCCCAATCTGCACCTGCCACCCCTGCTCCCATTAGGGCACCTGTCCCTCGCCCAGCCACCATCTCCCCCACCAGTCAGAGGATCTCCATCCCAGAACAAGTCCTATCTTCTCCACCCCACCTGGAGATCTCACCGGAGAATCTTGCAGCAACCCGTTGCTTTCAGTGCAGGACCCTTGGGCACTTTCAGAAGCACTGCCCCCAGTACTGCTGCCCCAAGTGCAAACTCTGGGTGCCAAGGCATAATAGTGCTCAGTGTCTCTCTGTACAATGCAATACATGCCACCATTGGGGTCATGCTGCCTCTCTCTGCCCCACCACCCAATGCAGTACTTGTGGAATGATGGGACATGACTCAGGTGTATGCAACGCAGTCCTCAAATCTGATTATACAGACTATGAGATCAATGAGGGAGACCTGGAGGGACCAGATAGGGATTAGAGGACCTTGGTCAAGTCTTGAAGCAGGGCTTCAAGTGTACAAAGGGGGTAATGTTACAGTTTTATTTCTCTATGGTCACCTCCTGCTTATTTTCTTTCTTTGTCTTTGGGAGGGACCAATCACACGGGAAGTGTATGTTCCATACCTCATCATCCTGTACTCAGATGACATCTGCCTGATCCTGTTACTATAGCTTCAGACTTTGCAGCTTCCATCATCTTTGATATCTTTTGACATAGCTTGTTTCACCTTCATTTTTTGATTGATGCATTACCTTCCTATCATCTTTGATAGATGGTTGCCACCTTTGGCTGTTGGCACAGCCTCTTTTAGGTAGACACTATTTAAACCTCCATGTACAGTAGCGGCTGCCTCAGCCAATTCTTAACACTCTTGTGGTTACCTATTGCCTGCTCACTCAGTTCATCTTTGCTCGCCTTACCAAAGGAGAGAGCCCTAGTCCCTGCCTGCCTTATCTAAGGAGAGTGGCCAAGTACTCTATCAGAGTACTTCCTTTGACCTAGCAAAGGTCCATCCTTTGTCGATAGCTAACCCTGAGTGAGTCGCCCTGCTAGTCGAGCACCACTCTACGAAACAGAGCGGATTGTCAGCCAACTCCGAGGAGTCACCCTGCTGACCAAGGCCCTTCTACACCTATTCAGGAATGTTGCACCTCTTTGTGAGTGCCTCCCCAGTCTAGGTCAGCCGATAGCCCAGAGGTAGAAGGCAGTTGTAGGTAATAGGAAACCATGACTGTTACAAAAGAATTGGCTTGTCCCCTGCCTCTTCTTCTTTAAGAAAGCTTACCCACCATTGATCTCCAATGCCCCTCTTGCAGAGTTACTGGCTCTTCTGCCAGCACCCCTTGTCAGGAAGACCCCCAAGATAGGAGAGGATCCCCTCTCATACATGCTTTATTGCAAGCAGCCCGAGCAGCCACGTTTTGTGTCCCAGACAACAAAGATTCTTCAGAGGAAGAACAAGAGAGTATCACCATAGATGCACCCAGCGAACTAGAAGCATCCAGCAGCCCCAGTGAAAATGTCGCTAGCTTCAGAAGATATGTAGTGAGCCTACCCCCGAGACCACATGATTGGAATGCCCTGCTTATGCATTCACCCTCACCTGATGACATAACGTCCAAGTCTGAGCTAAAGTCAACGCTCCCCACCAACTTCTCAGGGAAGTCAGATGATGCCACAAGATGGATCAAGGCCATGAAAGGCCACTTTGCAGTCAACTTGTCCTTATTCGTGACTGACAAGTCCAAGATATTTACAGTGCTTAACAAGATGGGTGCTGGACATGGAGTCCAGTTCTCAGAGGGCTGGTACAACAAGATGAACGATACCAATGCCACAGGTAAAGATTTTGCCATGCTGGAGAAAGAATTTCTTGCAGCATTCATCCCATTCAAGGAAAAGCAGAACGTGTTAGACTATATCAGGCAAAGAGTTCAGTGCAACCCCACCACTAGAATCGACAATGGGTTCCAGGAGTATGTCCAAGACTTCCTTTCTTTACAGACCAAGGCAAAGATCTCTGACGAAGGGGAGATCTGTAGAAAGTTCCTTAGGGGCCTAGATGAAAAGCTAGGAAATCTTATATTGATGCAGGCCACCATCCCCGACACACTGGCCAAATGGATTGCTGACGCCCAGAAGTTCCATAAACAGCAAAACCTAATCCAGTCCATCAGGGCTGGAGGGCAGTTCCCCACTTCTGCGAGCAGAGATCTGAACACCATGGAGATTGACACCATCAGGCTATCTCCACCAGAGAGGGCCCATTGCATCAGAGAACACCTGTGTTTCATTTGCAAAAGGAAAGGCTGTTCCTCCAGGAACCACAGTAACTATAAGAAAAGATCCCCACAATCCCCCAGAACTGCCACTGTCGCTGCCATTGAAACTCCGCCTCTGCCACTGCCAAAGTTATCTCCCATCAAGGAGTATGTCTGCTCCCTTGAAAAGAAAGGTTGCAGCAAGGATGAAGTCCTAGCAGTCCTGAAGACTTGCTATGAAGAAGAAGAAACTGCTCCAGAGGGAGCTACTAAGGGTTTTTAAAGGGAGAGGCCACCTCGATGTCCACCTCTCATATCATTGCTCCTGTATTACTTAGTTCCAGTAACAATAGATTGATATGCTTCTCGGTGACACTGAAGGACAGAGCCAAAACCATCGAAACCACCACACTAGTAGACTGCAGTGCTACAGAATACTTTATCGACCCTGCCCTCATCAAGAAGTTGGACATCCCCATCATTGCTATAGAACCCGTCAAGGCTTATAATGTGGACAGAACAGAGAACTCCTGAGGTATGATTATCTCACGCACTAACATAACCCTCTCTATAGGAGAGAATGACTGTTACAATATTTTCGCTTCATCCTGGTCTCCTTCTTGTCTCCGAACGCATCTCATTCATGTATCTGCATCCGCATGCAAGGTACCTATGATTCCTTGTAACTTTCTTGCTGGACGAGTTTGACTATTCCTTCACTGTTTCAGTTCTTACCTAGTAACCTCTTTCTTCTGGACATTACCTCCTAACAGCATTCTTTCGCATGCTGTTGTGATCCGCTTAACCAATCTGCAGTAGTTCCTTCATATTCTTCTCTTTTCTATGCCTGCCCTTCATCATGGTCTGTGCACATCTTGTAGAACTATAAAGTACCTAGTTATCTAGCTTGTAAACCCTAAGCTAGACCTGCGCTATTCCATCTCCTCTGATCTGGACTTGTCCTTGCCTGAACAGTCGCCTCAACTGTTCTCCTATACCTCTTTGTTCGCTGTGAGACATTGTGCCTCTTCATGAGTGCCTCCTCGCAAAGAACTCTTGCTGTCTGCAGTCCAGAAGGACATGCTCTGTAACAATGACAACCGGATCTCACCAATGATCATCGGCTGTGGACGACCCCAGATCATATTAGGAATGACGTGGCTCAGAAGAGTCAACCCAAAGATAGACTGGACCAAAGGAGTGGTAACCCTTCCAGATACTCCAAGACCACCCCCACAACCTGCTGACACTGTACTGCAATGATACCTGCTTAGGTTCCTAGATACCAACCCTGACGAGACTATGGAATGATGGCTAAAGAAGAGGGAAGGGTGGTTCAAGGGAGAGTATATTTGCAAAACCACCCTATCCACTTAGATAGCCTCAGACGCCAAGAAGGCAGAGGTAAAGTTACCCCAGGAATTTGAAGAATTCACAGATGTCTTTGCCAAAAAGACCCATGACTTACTTCCTCCTAGTTGTCCCTTTGATCATGCCATCGAACTGAAGAACATCTTTGTACCAAAGGTAGCTAAAGTTTATCCATTGAACCCACAGGAACAGGAAGCATGCAAGAGTTTCATAGAGGAACATCTTAAGACAGGAAGAATCATTCCATCCAAGTCCCCTCAAGCAGCACCATTCTTTTTTGTACCAAAGAAAGATGGAATGCTCAGACCCTGTCAGAATTATAGGTATCTTAATGGGCATACAGTCAAAAATGCCTACCCTCTACCGCTGATCTCTGACCTTATGGATAAGCTGAAAGGATCCAGATATTTCATGAAGTTTGACGTGCGGTGGGGATATAACAACATCCTCATCCAACCAGAAGACCAATGGAAAGCAGCATTTGTCACCCCGCTTGGGTTATTCAAACCCATGGTAATATTCTTTGGGCTATGTAACTCACCGGCAACTTTTCAGGCCTTCATGAAGCATTCATTCAGAGACTACATCACCCAAGGATGGGTGATCATTTACATGGATGATATACTGATCCACTCTGCAGATCTTCATACTCACCACAACAGGACAAGGAAAGTCCTACAGCGACTTAGGGAACTCCACCTTTCCCTGAAGATATCCAAGTGTATGTTCGACACCCTCGAAGTAGAATATTTGGGCATGGTAGTCACAGAGGGGGTTGTCAAAATGGACCCCACCAAGCTCTCCGCCATCACAAGTTGGATTGCACCACAATCGGTAAAAGCAGTCCAATCATTTATTGGATTTTGTAACTTCTATAGGAAGTTTATCCCGAACTTTTCCACCACTGCCGCCCCATTACACCTCCTCACCAAGATGAAACAACCTTGGGCATGGGGAGAGGCTCAAGAAGCAGCATTCCAAGCATTGAAGAAAGTTTTTACCCAGGCACCCATCCTCACACTCCCAAACACCGACAAACCCTTCACATTGATGACTGATGCCTCTCTCACCACCATGGGGGCCGTCCTGATGCAAGCCAATGGTAATGGTGACTTGCATCCAGTAGCATATTTCTCCTCCACTCTTGCTCCCACAGAACGGAACTATGACATTTATGACAGGGAATTGCTAGCGGTCATTGACGCCTTAGAAGAATGGCAACAGTACCTCAGAGGCACCAGATATCCAGTAACTATCATGATGGACCACAAAAATCTCTTGTATAAGCATTCTCCTCAGAATCTCTCATGACGACAGGCTTGCTGGAGCCTTTTTCTACAGGATTTCGACATTGTTTGGCAAGTCACCCCAGAGTCTCAGATGGGACCAGCTGATGCCCCCTCATGCAAGGATGACATAGACACTTTGGATGACAACTGGTTGATGACAATCATTCCAGTCGACGCGTCTCTCTGTGAGTACCTCCCAGAACACGTCACCATCCACACATTGGACCTCGCCCTTGCCGAGAAGATAACAGCCTCATCCACCTTGGACCCATTGGTCCTTCGAGCCATAGACGCCCTGAAGAATGAACTCCTGCTGCTCCCCCACTCTACCCTCCTGTGTAACAGTCATGGTTATCTATTACCAGCGACTGACTCCTATCTCTGGGCTATCAGCCGACTTATCCAGGGGAGGCACTCATGAAGAGGCACAACGTCCTTGACAAGTATAGGAGTGCCTAGGTCAGTGGGGCGACTCTTCGAGTTGGCTGACGATCTGCACTGTCTCGTAGTGTGGCGCTCGACTAGCAGGACGACCCACTCGGGGTTAGCTATCGACTAGAGGATGGACCTTCGCTAAGTCAAAGAAAGTATCTGGACAAGGTACTTGGCAACTCTCCTCTTGGTGAGGCGTGCAAGGATTCGTGGTACTTCCTGAGAGAAGGGTAGGCGAAGGCAAGGAGCTTAGCAATAGTTAACCACAAAGAGTAGTAAGAATTGGCTGAGGCTAACACTACTTTACATGGCGGTTTAAATAGTGTCTAGCTATAAGCAGCTATGCCCACAGCCAAGGATTGGTAACCATCTATCAAAGATGGTGGTAAAGGTAACGCATCAAAAGATGAGGGTGAAACAATCAATCAAAGATGGAAGTGAAATAAGCGATGCAATGGCCATCAAAGATAGATGGGGGCGAAGTCTGAAGGCTATACTAACGGGATTAGGCGGATGTCATCTGAATACAGAATGACGAGGTATGGAACATACACTTCCTGTGTGATCGGTCCCTCCCAAGTGTGAATGAAGAAAATAAGTAGGAGGTGACCATGAAGAAACAAAATTGTAACATCCTGGACTGGAGATTCACCAATGGACAACTCTACTACAAAAATCGCCTCTTTGTTCCAGAACTGGCTCACCACAATGTAAAGTTCTAAATGTGCCTGCGTGTGAGGCAAGAGAAGGGTGTGGGGCGATATGTTCATCCCAGGGAGTCTCAAGGCAATGCCAAATGGCCGGAAATGGAATAAGAAAATGGACAAGAAAGAGCATACCACTGGTGTGGACAGCTCCTATGGGGGCCTTCTCCAGAAGGAACCAGACTCCGGACTTCTGATGCGTTCCCGGACTTCTGCGCACAATGCAGACAGCGAGGGATGACTTGGACCGGGCTTACAGGCTTATACTGGGCGTTCTAACACGAAGGAGAGTGGAAAACTGTATTAGATAACTAATGACATGTCTAAGTAGTGCTCAACTAACATAAAACAATGTCAAATAGGTAGAAATAGTAAAACCGGCCCAAAACAATGTAAACC
>JBBPKI010001153.1:0-14403 GCA_038089155.1 Nevesoporus exiguus
CTTTCTTCTCCTTCTATGGTGAAGCCTTGTCTTGTTTGTGCCCTTACTCTATTTTCAGGGATCATTTGTATGCTTTTATTGTCTTCATTGATGCAAATGGTGTAATACTCTCATTGAGAGAGAGCATTGGCCTTTTTCATCTGGGATCCAGGTTTATTGATTAGGATATCGTTAAATTGAGACAGCCATTGTGACCATTGGGCTTGTTGTCAATTAATATCTTGTTTAGTCATAAAGTATTTCAGGTTGGCATGGTCCATCCATACTTCAAATTCTTCTGCCCCCTCAAGGTAATGCCTCCATTGTTCGAGTGCCAGAATGATGGTAAGCATTTCCTTGTCTACTATGGGATAAATCCACTGCTCAGGGGTCATGGAAGCAGAGGAAAAGGCAACAGGGTGCCATTTGTCATCTTGTTTAATGGAAAGGACTGCACTGGTTGCGAAGTCCCATGCATCAGTTTCTAACCTACAGTGACTTCAAAAACCCTTTCCATGTTGGCCTGGATGGTGGTGTGCTTCACACACCACCAAATAGTGTGGGAATTCCAATTAGCTTTGGTGGAGTTATAAATAGTACATACTCACGGCTATGAAATTGCCCCCTGGGTCATGTGATTTGGTTCACATGCTATGGAGCTACAACTGATCCAAAACAGCAACATCATGGAAAGGGTTTTTGCACTTTTGAATCAAACAGAGTATTTCAACACTTTTAGTACTTGGTATAGCCTCCTTTTGCTTTAAGCACTGCCTGAACCCTTCTAGGCATGCTCTCAATCAGTTTCCTACATTCCTCCACTGGTATCCTGTCCCACTCCACTTGAGCTCTTTCCCACAACTCATGAATTCCATTAGGAGGGTTTTCATCCTCTGCAAGCCTCTTCTTCAGCCAACCCCAGAGATGTTCAGTGGGATTCAGATCATGGGACTGTCTGGGCCAAACCATAGTCTTGAATTCTTGCTTCTCTAGCCACTCCTTGACCTTTTTGCAGGTATGCTTGGGATCATTGCCTTGTTGAAAAATGGTGTTAGGAGGAAAGAGACCATTATACTCCAGGGTTTGCTGAAGTTCATCCTTCAAAATCTGAAGGTAGAGGTCCCCATCCATCCTTCCATCGATCTTAGTGGCAAATCCAACTCCATCCAAAGTCATATAGCCCCACATCATCAGAGAACCTCCACAAAACTTGAGGGTTCCATCCACCAGCCTATCACTGAGTCCCTCACCTGACTTTTTCCAAGCCCATTTGTGCCCATCTGATCCTAGGCAATTGATTTTGGTCTCATCAGACCATATTACCTTCTTCCAATTCTCTCCAGTCCAATCTTTATGGGCATAAGCAAAATACAAGCAAGCCTTGCAATTCCTAGTAGAGAGAAGAGGACATTTGGACTTGACCACAGCTTTCATACCAGCTTTCTTCAAATGAAGGTGAACTGTACTGGCAGAAAGAGGTTGGTTGATGATGTTGGTAAGAGATTTGGTGACTTGGACAGCATTTTCAGCCTTTCCAGAGGTAATCAGATGTTGAGCATGTCAAATATTGGTAGGGGATGTTGGCAACATATACCACTTAAGGCTTCAGTCACCACTAGTGACTTGCTATAGAGTCAAGAGGAGGATATAGGGGAATCAACCAGGACTTGACTGAAGTCCAGTTGTCAATTGGATTCAGAATATATACTACTACAGGGTATTTAGGGCAAGTCTGAGAATACTGACTAATGTACTATGTCATTAATGATGTCATGGTCTAAAATAATGGTGATTAAGGAAGCATGGCAGATATGTAAGAGTCTAGAATGAGCAGAGATTAATAAAGCGAGTGTGATAAAAGTGAAAGGGAATGATCTAGGCTTGATCATGTAATAGTTCCCATGATCACGTGCAAGTGATCATGTGACTTGATAAGATAAGATAAGGATTGAAATCATAACAGGGGATAGCTTGGGAGGGTGACCTCCTACAGCCTTAGGAAGAGCAGAACACACTTTGGAGCAAAGTTTGGATATGGTAACAGGGCTAACACCAGTTTGCTTGGCAATGGCTTCACCAGAATGGCCAGCATCAAGCAAGGAGAGGATGGTGCTTTGTTAAGGAAGAGAAAGAGATCTGACCATAATGAAAATAGAGAATCAGGAAGTGTGGGAACTTTTTTAAACTCAGATGTGCTGATTATATATGTCTGATTGTATATATCAACAAACAATAACAGTTATTGTATGATTTGAGTGAGATTCTAGTCATCAATCCAAAAGTGCAAAAACCCTTTCCATGACATTAGTGTTTTGAATCAATCATATCTCCATATTGTGTGAACTAAATCACATGACTCGGGGGGCGATTTCATAGCCAGGAGTATGTACTATTTATAACTCCACCAAAGCTAATTGTAATTCCCATGCTGTTTGGTGGTGTGCTTTGCACACCACCATCCAGGCCAACATGGAAAGGGTTTTTGAGGTCACTGTAAACTCGCTGTTGTTATCGGGATAAGCAAGGATAGGGGTACTTACTTATTGGGAATATTTTTGCCTTCTTTGGCTGAAAGCCAGGCTTAAGCTTTATCTCATGATCCCAAGGTTTCCTCAAGAGCAGTTGTTCTGACTCCTTTTTACTGAAAACATCAAGGAAGTGGTGGTATTCTTTTGGAACCATTTCTTCTAAAGTTGGTTCCTTGGCTTTGAGCTTTCAAGATTTTTGATGAACTGATGCACAGTCAAAGCATGTTTCAGCTCTTTTTCTTCTTCTTTAGCCATTTGAGATCCTTGATCCGAAAGCATATAGCAGGATCTTGAACATCTTGCCATTTTTACTTCTCCTTTTGTCCAGTCTATGGTTGGGTTGTGTTTTGCCAACCATGTGTATCCTAGGATCATATTGTTTTTGCCTAAGTTGGTAACTTCTGCAACTAGGCATTTGCAGTGTCCTTGATAGTCAAGGATTATTTCTGCTTTGTGTGTCACACTTTCAACAGAGTTCTTTGTTCCATCAACATTAAAGACTGGTATCTCCATTTCTAGTTTTTCTAGTGGAGCTTGACTTGTTTGGCCCACTCTTGATCTATAAAGATTCTATTTGCACCACTATAGAGCAGGGCCTTGCACTGATGTTTCTTGTGCTTGGTAGTGGGGTGTGCAATTGAGATATCCATAAGGATCTCATTTTGCACCTTGGTATTTCATAAGAGGATTCACTCTGGGAAACTTTCCTCATAAATATTTTTTTTCTTTTTCTTTGACCAAATTAAGCCCACATTCCAATGCAGCAAGCTCCTTGTTTGGAGGCCTGGTCTCAGTAGATGGTAAGTGCACTCTATAGATAGGAGAGGATGGTTCTGACTCAGAAGAGTAGCATGTACAGTGGCTCAAAAAACTGTCCAGATGTTTGCATGTTTTCCACTAATGGTGATATCATATCTTTGAACCATAGCATGCTGTAACATGATTACAAAGCTTAGATAATAGTCTTATTATGTTACCTTTATGTGACTCAGGGTCTGACAACACATATAAAGACCACTATTCCATATTCTTTGTTCTATTCTTACCATCAAGTCCTTCTTCTCCCTGTAAAGCAATAATGTCATCTCTCTCTTTTTTCTAGGTCTTTCCCTAGGATGAATGCTTTCGAAACTGGCCAGGGAGGGTCTACAGTATGCCTGGTGCTTCAGGAACTCCAGCCAGAGAGGACTAAGCTTCAAGATAGCCAATCTTCCAAACTCACCTCTATGAATAAGAGGGTTATTGTTTAATAAATTATCATAGGAAGGCCAAGAGTGCTGTTCAAGCCACTCAGCTTATCAATACCACAATTAATGCTCCTGTATGCCTCTAGACAGTGAAACAAGCCTTGTCAAAGGCTGTAGTGAAGAAGAAACAGCCACTAATTGCTTAGGGCTATAGGCAAAGCAGGCTAGCCTTTGCTTATAGACACCAACATTGAACTGTGAAGGCATGGAAGATGGTGAGACAGTTTGATGAGCCAAAAATTAATATAACTGATCACATGGACATGAGTGTGGATGGAAAAAGCAGCCAATAAAGCTAATTGCTATAGAGATAGTAGATAGAATGAAAGTTGAAGGAGGTTGACTAGACTTCTCTGAGAGCATTTCTTACTGTCTTGGAGTGAAAGGAGCATTAATTGTGGTATTGATAAGCTGAGTGGCTTGAACAGCACTCTTGGCCTTCCTATGATAATTTATTAAACAATAACCCTCTTATTCATAGAGGTGAGTTTGGAAGGTTGGCTATCTTAAAGCTTAGTCCTCTCTGGCTGGAGTTCCTGAAGCACCAGGCATACTGTAGACCCTCCCTGGCCAGTTTAGGAAGCATTCATCCTAGGGAAAGACCTAGAAAAAAGAGAGAGATGACATTATTGCTTTATAGGGAGAAGAAGGACTTGATGGTAAGAATAGAACAAAGAATATGGAATAGTGGTCTTTATATGTGTTGTCAGACCCTGAGTCACATAAAGGTAACATAATAAGACCATTACCTAAGCTTTGTAATCATGTTACAGCATGCTACGGTTCAAAATATGTACTTGAAAGCAAAAGTCAAAAACTGTCCAAATGAGCTATCATTTTGAAATAGCTGCCATTCCATCAAATCATAACCAAATGCCATAAATGTTGGATTGATAGAAAGCCAAGAGTCAGTACTTTATTTCATACACTCACATGTTAGGGCCCAGGTTAGGCAGTGTGATATGATATCGCTGTTAGTGGAAAACATGCAAACATCTGGACAGTTTCTTGAGCCACTGTAGAATCATCATCAAAGTCCTGTCTGTACTGTACATAGGGGGAAAGAGAGGAGAAACCGTTCTTTGTATTCAATAGTTTTTCTTTCGGCTTCTGAGGTCCCAGATCCCTCAGTTGCCATAACCTTTTCCCTGTTTCTTCATCTCTGTTTCATGAAGATTGAAGAAATAGGCTTTTATTGCCTCATAGTCCATTCCTTTAATTACCTGTTCTTCTTTGGGCTCTTCTTTCTTTTCTTCCCCCTTCTTTTCTTCTCCCATAGCCATTATCTGGGGCTTCCTTTGGGGTCCTTGTACCCTCTTTCAGCAATTCATTTTATGTCCTCCTCCAAGGAATTTACACTCATACATTCTCTTTTTGGATTTGGGCAATCTCTTGCAAGATGACCATCTTTGGCGCAGTTGAAACACTTGGAATTCTTGTTCATGGCTCCTATGTCCATGGGTTGTCCTCATCCTTCATATGTCCATGCTTGCCCCTCTTGGTATGTATTTCCTTGTAAAGATCCTTGCTGGACCTTCTCTGTTTTTCAGAGTTTAAAGAACTCTAACCTAGAGCCCATTTCTTTTGCCTTTTCTATGTAGTCTTGGATGCAATTTTTTCTTTCTCCTGACACATAGATTTGTTCTGTGAGTTTCTTGCTTAGAGCTTTTTCAAGGAGTCTTACCCCATGGGGGTCCAGTTTCAAGGGATCTCCTCCAGTATCATAATAATAGCCTAGCCACCTAGTGGTAAAGGCTTGTGTGGACTTGTTTGGCATTTGGTGGCACCATTCTAATTTGGTCCTTGCTTCATCTTCTTCATTCACCAATTTGAACCTTGATGAAAGAAGCTTGCCTAGGGTTTCCTCTGTGGGCCAGTTGTCTGTCTTCATGAAATGTTTGAGTTGCTGGCATGCCCAGTGACCAGCCCTGTTTTGTCTTTTTTTTCCTGCTTTAGGTCCAATCCTTGTCAGGGCTGCAATAACCTTTTGTTCATTCATTGACACTTTTACTTCTATATTTTCTGTCCTTGTTCTCCTTTTCTCCTTTTTAAGCTCTTTGAGCTCTTCTTGCAGAGCCTGCAGCTGGTCAGAGAGCATGCAGATCATTTTGGCAGACATTTCGTCTGTCATGGAAGTGGATGTGGGTGGCAATCAGGAGTTCTGGCTTGGGGATGAGGGCAGGTCACCTGAGTGGTTGTCTGATGATTTGTTGGTCTCTGAGTTGACAAATGGGAGTGGGTTCATTCCACAATGTTTTGTCTTTCTTGTTGAACTGGTTCTGGTTCTAGTTCAAAACTGAAGGATGGGGTTCAGTTGAGGGCTTCTAATGGCTCCAACCCTTGTTCAATATCTTGTGAGAGTGCTAGAGCTCTAGCATTTTGTTGCCTCTGGTCTTGGTATAATTGGACACTGAGGACTTCTCTTCTGAAGCAGGCTGCTTCTTCTGCAGTGACGTTGAAGTGGAGCAGGAGGTTGTTGTTGAATTCTAGATTATTTTGGATGCAATATAGAAGGTAAGGATGTATCTCTCTTCTTTCAAAGATACTCTGGTGGGGGAGTGGGTCTGGTACTCTGTAGAGGGGGTTTGGTGGCTGGTAATATATCCACCCTTGATTGTCTTCTCTGGCTGGGAAGGGAGAGACTTCTGAGCCTTCTTCTTCTTCTTCTACCTCAGGGGTAGATTCTCTTTGTTCAAAGCGATGGTAGTTGCCTTCTCTATCCCAGTATTTATCGTTGGGATCCCAAGAAGCTTGGCAGTGATACTCATAGTTGTCACCAATTTGGGTTTTTTCAGAGGGGAGGTGAACCTCAATCTTCTCAGACTTCATGGGATCTCTTGGGAACATTTGTATGAAGGATGAAAGAAGTGTGGACCTTTGTCAACACCAACTTCTACTCTATCAGATCAATAGCCACCTGACTAGAGTCTTTGAAATTCATATGTAATCTGGGTCATTGGGCACAAGACTACTCTTTCAATGATGACCAAATGTGTAGTAGTAGTTCTTTTAATGTAATGTGCCTCATGTGGACATGAGCCTAAGCTCCTTCAAAGTTGAAACATGCAGAGGCAGTTTTTAAACCAATTAAGAGCTCTTGAGCTCACCCCTTAACAACCAGCCTAAAGCTCAGTCAACCTTCACCGGCGTATAGCCAGGGTATATATAAAAGGAAAGAGCACAAGTGCACATGAAATGTGAAGAGTGGTATGTAAGAGATCCCTTTGCCCCTAGGATCTGGGGTTGTCACAAATGATGGCAAGATGATGTGATAGAGTGGTAGGGAAAGTGAGGATAGTCAAGTCCTAATGTTGGCAACCTACACTGATAAAGGCTTTGGCTACCACTCAACTAGGCTTTGTTACAGAGTACGTCCTTCTGGACTGCAAACAACAAGAGCTCCTTTGTGAGGAGGCACTCACGAAGAGGCACAATGTCTTACAATGAGCAAAGAGGTAGGAGGGAACAGTTGAGGCAACTGTTCAGGCAAGGACAAGTCCAGATTAGAGGAGGTGGAATTGCGCAGGTCTAGCTTGAGTTACAAGTGAGGTAGATCTACTACTTTATAGTCCTGTAATATGTGCACAGACCAAGCTAAAAGGCAGGCATAGAAGACAATGGAAGGTGAAGGAAGGAACTACTGCAGATGGATAGGTAAGGATCATGACAGCATGCGAGAGAATGCTGTTAGGAGATAAAGTTCACAATGTAGATGATTAGGTAAGAATGGAGACGGTGAAGGAATAGTCATACTCATCAAGAGAGAAGGTGACAAGGAAATGTAAGTACTTTGCATGTGGATGCAGATACATGAAAGGAATACTCTCAGAGACAAGAAGAAGACCAGGGTGTAAGGAAAGAATTGTAACAGGCTTGCTGGAGACAAGAGTATGATTGTAGGGGAATCAACCAGGACTTGACTGAAGTCCAGTTGTTGTTGAATTCAGGTTTATATACTACTACATATGTTTAGGGCAGGTCTGGGAATACTGACTAATATACTACATTATTAATGATGTCATGGTCTAGAATAGTGGAGATTAATCAGGCATGGGAGATAAGGGTCTAGAACGAATGTGAATGAAGTGAAAGTGTTTGACCTAGACTTGGTTAGGTGACATGTCCCATGATCATGTGATGAGGTCATGTGACTTTGATAAGATAAGATAAGTGGAGAAATCATAACACCTTTTATCATTTCCTTACCTTTCTCTCCAGCCCCATTTTCTTCTTCCATCTGCTCTTCCTCCATGTCTGACTCTGACATTTTTACCCTCAAATTCCTCTCTCATTCCTCACAAGCTATATGATTCTGTCCTTCATTATTCATATAACACTCCATGTCTATCACTTACCTTCTTCATCTGACAGCTCTGACAACATCTCTAGCCAACATGCATACTCCTCCTCCAAACATTCAAACACACTTCTTGTTTCTTCATGCTGCATGGTCATCATGATTGTGGTCACAGTCATTCTCTTCACATGTCTTCTTTTTATTCATTGTTTTATTTATTCATATTTGCTGTTATTTTATATCTACAAACAATATCATGTGATCTTTTTACATATGTATCTTCCAACAATACAACATATGTCTTATCTTCAACTACTCTTATTTCATAGCTTCTATCTTTTCTATATCCACTGTGATATATCCCTGCATCCATACTATCATATATCTCTCTATCTCTTATTTCCTACAATTCAACACATCTGTCATTTTGCAGTTTCATATCATATCACTTTCAACTTTCAATTCTATATCTCTGTTCATTTGCACCTCTCTCCATTATGATCTTATGTCTTATCTCATCATATCCACTATCCAGCAATCCATAATATATCTTCATTTGTGGCCTTGTTCTCTCCTCTTATATCTTATCTTTCTATCATCATCCATCTCATTTACCACAAATTGACATCCATGTCCATTTGTGGCTATTTCATATTCATACAACCTCCTCTTATCTCTTCTCTTTATCCATTTCCACCATGAATTATATCATTTTCATCTCCACAACTCATCTCTAATTTACATCTATTTAAAAACAAGCAATATCATATCCTTCATTTCCCTCAAATCAACACCCATGTCAATTTGAGGCTCTTCTCTATTTCCTTGTTTGTCATTCATTCAACACATTTCAATGATTAGTTAGAAACATATTATATATGTCCATCTTTTATTTCTCACAATTTAACACAGCTGTTATTTTGCAGCTTCTCTGTTCCTTAATTCAACAGCTCTGTTCATTTGCAGCTCTGTGCCATTATCTTATATCACCATATCTATTATACCGCAATTCATCATATCTGTTTGTTTGTGGCTCTCCTCTCTCTTCTTATGTCATACCATTGCCTCTCTTATTCACTGCAAATCAACATCTATGTTCATTTGCAGCTTTCTTCTATATCATTCTACTTCTTAGTATGTCCCATTTTCTTCTTTTCATCCATTTTCACTATGGATTACATAAGTTTTTATCTCCAGAACCCATCCCTAACCCACACCTATTTAGAAAAAACAAGTAAAATTATCCTCATGTCCTCCAAAGAAAAGTACAAGGCCTGGGAGAAATGCAATAGTGCAAAACAATAAGGAGCACCACAAAAACGTGACGACTCGTAGACATCACTCCCGTGGCTTGAGGACAAAGATGGCAAGATACTTACCAAAGACACCATCTCCGCAATACTGAGGAAGATGTGGAGAATCTGGTATGGCTTCAAGCAGCATGGCATTGCACTGTCAACATGGGGTGTGGCCACGGATGAGGTGAAGAAGGAATTTTATGGGGAGGTTGAAGCCATATTTCCCCAGCTACATCTTTGTGCAAATCACTGGAAAGCTGAGGCTGTCACAACTACCAGATACTCATCATAGGCACAGACATATCTCAAGGACTCCAAGGACTCTGGAAAGCACCAAGTAAAATCTGAGGAAGGGTCAGTTGAGCCAGATCCAAAGCACATCAAACTGGATCCAGAATCAAGTGACAGCGCCAGAGCCACCAGTGGTGTGGTCGCAATCACAGGTATACCTCACTCAGATACTAGTACTACCATGACAGCGGCTGACATGCTGGAAAACTCTGCAGCAGACAAGTCAGCAACTGGGTCATGATCCTCAGAGTCAAAGGAATCTACCAGCACTCACCAACACAAGGTTGACTTGGAGAAGACGACAACATCCTTGGACTTGACAGAGGATTTTCTGAAGGTGATAAACCCACTGTACGTCCATCCATTTCCCTCTTACCAGTAGTGAATGATATTGTTTATCTACTTGGTAGTGCAAAATTACAAAAAGGAAAGACAACTTCTGGGTATGGACAATTGGCGCATGTATGCAAACCAACCGAACATCCCGCACCACCTGCCTCAAAGTCTGAAACCACCATGGACACCACCAAGACATGATTGGACACAACAGTACCACCAGCTCCAGGACAAGTTAACTCAAAGCCCAGGAAGGCTATTGCTACTACAATGGTGACACCAGTCAATGACGGCCCTCAAGGTGAGATCATCCAGGGCATTGATGACAAGGTTGCAAAATTGGATGCACAACCAGGTTTAGGAGGAGATTACTCCAGCCCTCCATTGGATGATGCTGACACTGCTGTCATGCCTTCTCACATGGGCAGCATATTGACAGTCACTGCATTGGTGACAGTAGTTGATAAGCCTGAAGACAAGATCCAAGACATTCACGACAAGGTCACAAAATTGGATGCACAAAAAGACCAAAGAGAAGATCGCTTTAGCCTCTCACCAGACGTCTCCACTACTGCCATGCCTACTCAACCAAGCAACATTGCTGTGGTCACAGGCAGCATGTTGAAGCAAGCAGCCAAATGGCAACCATGCAAGATGAAAACGGGACAGTATGACAACTTGATTCCATCAGATGTTTTCACTCATTATTTCCTTATAGTACATTGTGCACATATCGCTGGATTGCGCAAGTGAAGCCAGGCGGCACTGGCAGTGAGTTTACAGCCTATTGGAAGAATATCTCTGATAGTCAAAAGAAGGTATGCGTTTTCCAATACTTCATCACAAGTCACTAACAGTGTTACTAGCAATACAAGGAAGAATGCAAGGGCCTGGTGAGTGCCATCCCTGCTTTAGTTAATGGTGCACTAATGGGATTTAGAGCGCTACCAATGGCTGGACTTTGTTCAGTGACAACATGATTCAAACACTTTCGCAAGGGACTCTTTATTGACTTGGTATGTCTACAAGGTAAGTAATAGTTCAATGAGATGGAGCATAGGGTACTAATAGACATATCCAGGAGAAGCAAGAAATGGGTATATGGGATGGAAATGGTGTAGAGAACCATGGTTCCCTACGTCTGTATTTCTGATTTATAGGGCATCCGACGACTTTGCAACTCATCCGATGTTATCCCGGTCGTCCCGACACTATCCCGGTAGACCGGATGACTTCCCGGTGCGTTTCCGGTCGGGATTGATCCCCTACATGACTGGGTTGCACAGAAACCGGCCAGAGTTGGTTTATACCAGCCAGGATCACTTCCCAGCATTGTTTCCTGGTATTATGATGTCCAGGTATGTTTGTTTGTGACCAGTTTGCATTGTTTTGGGCTGGTTTTACTATTTCTACCTATTTGACATTGTTTTATGTTAGTTGAGCACTACTTAGACATGTCATTAGTTATCTAATAGACTTTTCCACTCTCCTTCGTGTTAGAAAGCCTGGTATAAGCCTGTAAGCCCAGTCCAAGTCATCCCTCACTGTCTGCATTGCACACAGAAGTCCAGGAACGCATCGGAAGTCCAGAGTCCGGTTTCTTCTGGAGAAGGCCCCCATAGGAGCTGTCCACACCAGTGGTACGCTCTTTCTCGTCCATTTTCTTATACTATTTCTGGCCATTTGTGGTGTTTCAAGACTTCCTGGGATGAACATATCACCCCATACCTTTCTCTTGCCTCACATGCAGGCACATTTAGAACTTTACAACAGTATGGGTGGAAGGGCAGCGAAATGAGTATGCTGGGCACAGGTAGATGAGCATAGATACAAGTATAGTGTCTGGGGTATGCAGTGGTGGAAATGAATGGATATCAGTAAATTGAATCAGAGGCAAGCAATGGATACCCAAATTTATGGATAGTAGACTGAGTAGATGTGAACTGGTATGAGTACATCTGAGTTGTCTGGGAATGAGATGGACTACTACATTGCATTCTATGGACATCAATGGAAATCCAGACAAGTTAGACTGGTCGTTGCTTGCACACATACATGGATTCGATATCTACTATTTCTGCCATTTCCTATCTATATCCACCGTCATCCATTCTGTCTGCCTCAATGGCTATGCCATGATCTCCATTTGACCATTTTTCACTGGGGTTAAGTCCTCACTCCTGTTGCCCAGGTCATTGTCATTGAGGCTTGCTTCGCTCACCTCCTCCTCTGCAGACACATATGTTTCTCCTTCACTCTCCTGTGCTGAAACACAAGCTCTGCCACTCTTTTCCACTCTTCTCTTTCCACATCCATGTCCTGTTGTCCTCTTCATTCAGCATTCCATTCCTCTTCTTTTCTTCTCAGCATCTCATTCTCATCCATCACTCTCGAGTACATCTCTTTTACACTCTCCAGCTCTGACTCCAGCCTTCTTCTTTCCATCTCATTCATTCCCTCCTCTTGCAATCCACCCATGTCCTCATCTCTCTCCACACCATCCATGCTTACCTTTGAAAACAATGAATCTCTACTCTTGATTGATGTTTGATGCACTATATCCATCAACTCATCATCAATCTCATATCTTCATCAATCACATACCATCATCTACATCCATCCTACCACTTCCATCTTCTCTTTCTTCCATAGTGGTGTTCTGTCTGCTCTGTGCCAATCATCACAGTTGCCATGGATAGATTATTGCCATTGTGTGGTGTTGATGGTTGCAGTTCAACAATCAATGTTTGTGTCTATTGAAATCCAAGCTATATACAATCCATGTGGAACCCACATGGCATCTTTATTTTATTTCACATATGTACACTCTCCACAACATCAATATCAATGTACATATGCATATGTTGTATATATTATCACCATATACATATTATCTCAATTCCCGCACATTGGCCATATTACAATTCTGCGGGAATAGGTGGCTAGTATATTAACCATGTGTTTGTATACCATCAATTCCTGCACATTCACTATATCATCATTCTGCAGGAATTACTATGTCTCTACATCACCTCAATTCCCGCATATCACACATATACCCAATCTGCGGGAATAACTTATCTGTATTGTTTCTAGTTCTTACTATTAAATATCTACTCTTAACATCTCTTTCTTATCATTTTATCAATTCTGTCTGTGATTAGGTAATCAAAATCTTACCCTTACCCTATGGTATTTAGGAAAATAATATAAAATCTAGTGGTTTGTTTGGCTTGCTGGGTCAACATAGCTCACTGCCACTGCTGCCCGTCATTGCCACAGGACCTCTTGGCGCTCTCAGCACGCCTTCGACTTTCTTGACCTCTACCTCTGCCTCTGCCCTTCCCTCGCCCACTCCTTCGTCTAGACCTTCTGGCTTGTCAGGGGGCTCTGTGGGTTCGTCTAGATGGCGCTCGTCGTCACCTGCCGCGTCCACAGGGTCTTCTGACGGTCTTGACTTTGCCGTCTTGCCATCGTCGTCTGCACAGTCATGCCCTCTCAATGTGTCCTCTTCGCACATGGTGAGCTCCACACTCCCACTGCTCGACTTCCAGTCCTCCCCCTCGAGTGGCATGCTCTGGGGTTTCTCCAGTATGTGGTCTTCTTGGCTGTTTTCAACTGAGTGCTCACCTAGGGCTTCTTGCATGCATGCGATTGTTTCACTGCTGTATTCATTGTCGTCAACTCCACTTCCCTCACTTTCGACCTCGTTGCAAGTGCCCACTGTCTCCACGTCGCTTGTGGTGACTTCTCAGCCCTCTCTGCACGAATTTGTCTCACACAGCATCCGTATGGCACTGTTGGCCTTCGACTCATCTTCCGTCTTGTCAGCTTCTTCTTCAGCCTCGACCTAGTCTGGGCTATCCGCCCTCTCGACCTTCTTGTCGGCTCCGTCGACTCGTTTGCCTGCTCTCGGCTTGAGCAGCTCGTCCAGAGGGTTTTCCAATGCACCTGCTGGCCTTGTGGGCTCGGCACACTTCGCGTACGGGTCTGCGACGTCAGCAGCTGCTTCATCATCGTTGACCCCTGGTCCAGCGTCTTTTACGCCTCCCGCTGCCTCCACTCGGCCCTCTCCTTGCGATCCCGTTTCACTCAGCGCCTGTATGGCACATGTGGTGGCCATCTCAACTGGTGGAGTGCTATTCAGCTTGTGCGACCCGTTTGCTGGCTCAGCACATGTCGCGTTCATGTTCTCCAACTGAGCACGTTCGACTTTCTCGCGCTCATCTCGCCGCATCCGGTAGAAGTCGACTTCCTCTTGAAGCCTTCTCTGGTATTCTTCAACCAGGGTGGTACAGTAACCTCAAAAACCCTTTCCATGTTGGCCTGGATGGCAGTGTGTGAAGCACACCACCAAACAGCGTGGGAATTACAATTAGCTTTAGTGGAGTTATAAATAGTACATACTCTTGGCTATGGAATTGCTC
>JBBPKI010001154.1:0-14398 GCA_038089155.1 Nevesoporus exiguus
CTATAAGATTTATGCATTATCAGAGTGCACTTTGGCTGGGGGAGGACCAGGGTGCAGCTCCCCGATGCTATGCGTTATGAGCGAATATGCGTTATGACCTTATGCATTATGAGATAGTCTACTGTATTTGACTTTGGCATCCGCTGTGCTGGATGACTCAAATGACAACACCGACCTCAAAGGACCATGGCTTCGTCCTGATGACTGGGGGGGAGGAAGAATAGTAAGGGGTGGATCGGTCACTACGCAAAACGATCGCATAACCCGCATCTTGATTACGTGGGCCGTCTTATACGTGAGCACGACTTGGCCCAACAAGCTGACTCCAGCGCACGCAACCAGTCACTACTTTACAATGCACACTTGTTCATTCTGATTGTTGAAAACAGCCATATCTGCAGGTGTTAGCGTGACGTCCAAACCACATTCGTGTACTTACTGGCAAGGACAACATCGGTGGCCCGCATCCCGGTTCTCAGAGCAAATTCTCCTGTTCTAACATTAGTGTCAAGACAGGAACTAGCTTGTCTCGGGCTACCAAGGTAATATGGCAGTTATCTAAGCAAAAGTTCATTGCTTGTCCGTTTCCCAACAGAGCTTGACGTTCTGACCAGTATATCAACATAGCCGGTGAGAGCACCAGGATATGATGCAGTATGTAAAATGGAAGACGAGCAATGCTTACAAACTTCTTTGGTGCTATTGCATATTTCAGTCATGGGTACCCCTCTTTCACCTTCACTCATAGATAGGATGTAATCAATGATTGACAGATCAATGAATTTACAGTACTAATGTGATTCAAAGTGGTGCTGCTGTGGCTATAATTTGGTGAGATTAGTGCATTACTCCAATACCCAGAATTAACTGTGCTTGAAACTTGACAGAATGAAGTTTTGGATTTCAGACCAGTTCTCAATTTCTTGATTTGTCCTGTATTTTGCTCTGGTACAACATACTAAGTCTGGTGGAACAATATATTGACAAGACAATAGAAGGTCAGAGTTGGCAAGTTAGAACACAGATGTGCATCTGAGGCATTTGTTATTGCACACATTGATATTAAGGCATATCTACAGCTCTTCAGGCTGACTGAAGCTCTCATGTTCAATGTAAAACTTGCATCCAACCCTGAGTTGAAGTACTCCATCTTCCAACACTCTCTTTGCATTGCTGGCTCCCCTTAAATAGCCATGCATAGTGGTATTTTTTCTTAATAGTTGCTGCATGCTCACTTATGTGACCACTGTCCATCTACACTAGGTCTTCAAATCTCCTGGTTTTTCCTATAAGAGGGTTCTTATCTTTCCATTGAATGGAAAGCTGGAATTTAGCTTTTTTGCCTGAGGTTCATTCTCTCTCATGAGCTTGTCATCAAGTAAAATGCAATTTACAGCCCACAGTCCACACAGCTAGTATATGTGTATGAATCTTGTCTTGCTTGACCAGTCCACCAGTGTAGACTATGGCCATTTATGGACAGTTCCTCTGTCTGCATTTTGTCATTGCTGCTCAGACATGTATTTTTGTTGAAGTTTTATTGCCTTCTTATGGAGAAGAGCTTTGCATGTAAGCATATCAGTGGTATGTGGCAGCAACAGTTAGCCATAACTGTTTAGTAAAGTGCCAACACTTTATATATTGCTGTATGTGCCTATAGGAGTCCTTGGTCCCTTTATTACAAACCATCTGGCATAAGAGTGAATATATCCTAACAAGCTACTCTAGTTTTTGGAAGACAGTCAGTATATGGTACTGCTGCAAGTTTTGATATATATATAGTACATACATATAGGTGCCAAATTGCCATTCTGGATCTGTTCCTGTGTATGACATATCTGTCTATTAAATTAGTATTCCATTGTTGCACTCAATATTCATTCCATTCAAATTGTACTCAGATCAATACAAAAATCATAATACTTTGACAAAGTAGACACTGTACTGCATTCCAAAGCTGATACTTTTACAAAGATAGGAACAAAAGGTATGAAAAGACATGGTAAGTAGAATGAGTGTCAAAGGGGGCATGGGAATCATTTCCAACAAGATATCCAGGATTCTCCAAACAAAGAAGCATCAACATCAAGCTGATAAATATTGTCAGGATATATAGCCAATGAATGAACTGGGAAATAAAGATGATTCCTAAACCAAGGAGCAACCCAACCAAAATAAGAGCCATTGGAAGATTGGATCCATCCATTCTGGACATGTAGAGTATTGTCAAGGGAAAGTAGTAATTTTACTCTCCACACTTTGATGGAATAATCAGCTGAAGCAGAGACAATATATCTTCCATCAGGTGAGTAGGCAACAGACAAAATAGAATCTGTATGCCCTTGAAATGGACCTGCCACACATTGACCAGTGATGGCATTCCAAATTCTAATGGTCTTGTCATAGGAGCCAGAGACAATATGGCTTCCATCAGGTGAGTAGGCAACAGATAGAATAGAACCTGTATGCCCTTGAAATGGACCTGCCACACATTGACCAGTGGTGGCATTCCAAGTTCTAATGGTCTTGTCATCAGAGCCAGAGACAATATAGCTTCCATCAGGTGAGTAGGCAACAGACCAAATAGACCCTGTATGCCCTTGAAGTGGACCTGCCACACACTGACCAGTGATGGCACTCCAGATTCTAATTGTCTCATCATCAGAGCCAGAGACAATGTGGCTTCCATCAGGTGAGTAGGCAACAGACCAAATAGAACCTGTATGCCCTTGAAGTGGACCTGCCATACATTGACCAGTGATAGCATCCCAAATTCTAATGGATTTGTCATAGGAGCCAGAGACAACATGCCTTCCATCAGGTGAGTAGGCAACAGACAAAATGGAATCTGTATGCCCTTGAAGTGGACCTGTCATAGATTGACCAGTGATGGCATTCCAGATTCTAATTGTCCTGTCATAGGAACCAGAGACAATATGGCTTCCATCAGGTGAGTAGGCAATGGATCGAATAGAACCTGTATGCCCTTGAAATGGACCTGCCACAGATTGACCAGTGGTGGCATTCCAAATCTTAATGGTCTTGTTTGGGGAGCCAGAGACAATGTGTCTTCCATTAGGTGAGTAGGCAACAGTCCAAATGGAACCTTTATGCCCTTGAAATGGACCTGCCATAGATTGACCAGTGATGGAATCCCAAATTCTAATGGTCTTGTCTAAGGAGCCAGAGACAACATGCCTTCCATCAGGTGAGTAGGCAACAGACAAAATAGAACTTGTATGCCCTTCAAATGGACCTGCCACACATTGACCAGTGATGGTACTCCAAATTCTAATGGTCTTGTCTAAGGAACCAGAGACAATATGGGTTCCATCAGGTGAGTAGGCAACAGACCAAATAGAACCTGTATGCCCTTGAAATGGACCTGCCACACATTCACCAATGATGGCATTCCAGATTCTAATAGTCTTGTCTGAGGAGCCTGAGACAATATGCCTTCCATTGGGTGAGTAGGCAACAGATCTGGCCCAATCCACATGTCCTTGCAAGATGTGAGCTTTTACTAGCCAGTTGCTTGGTTGTTCTGAACTGATGGAAGCATGCTTTTCAAGGTGATCCACCCAAAGCCTCCAAAGTGGTGAGTTAAGGGGCATCTGGGGCATGGCTGATAAATACAAGTGTGGAGTACATTCTCTCAACACAGGAGCAAACACTTGAATGAATTGGGATGTCTCTGATGCTAGCATGGAAATCTCTTGACCCTATTAATCACCCATTCAGCACTAATACTATACTAGTATGATTGTTCTCACCTTGGCCCATTCTGTCAAGATAATACATGTCTCTTTCACAGATGGAAGGGGTGATATGGGGGAGGAAACACAGAGCAAACTAATGGCCTCAAGCCAGTAAGGAAAAAATGTCTTGAAGAATACTGTCACCTTGTCCAACAATCCTGGAGTGCAGTCTGCATGTTGCAGATGCAACATCCAGTATTGGCATGAATATGACAGATGGGGGGGAATGGCTTTCTTCACTCGATTTGCCAAGTCAGGGATCTCGGCATTAGGCTTTCGAGAGTCTTTGAGATCACAAATGTTAAACCTGAGCATCCCTTGCATGCATCCAAGCAATGCATGCCCAACAGTAAGTGAATCAGCACCTTTAATGGCAACATGAAACACAGAGCTACAAGTCCTGTCCAGCAAGAAATCCCGGAATGATGAATGGAGTGGGCGAATTGGCTTTTGGACATCAACAACTCCATCAAGCAATGATCCCATCACTGGAAGGATATCCCCAATGTCCAAGTATCCATTGAATAGAGTTGAAAGGGAAGGAAGGGATAGAGGTTCCTTGAGTGCAAGGACAACAGCCATCACATCTCGAAACTGGTCCTGTGCCACTTTCAATGTAAATAGCTGTTGCAGTATGGTCTGGTACAAATCATCCAATGGATAGACCCCATCCCGGTTGCCAGTTCCCAAAAGAATCTCAAGCCGCTTGCATGAGTTGAGTCCTTTCACACCGATCCCTTTGATGAACCGGCATGCTGTCGATGCCCACTGGAACAGATGCTGGGAATGATCGACGAGAAGTTGACACCACTCTTCGTTAGGCCAAGAAGACTCCAGTTGGGGATCATGATGAAGAGAATGATAGATAAATCGATGGATATCCAGGTCGACAATGTCTTCAGGAATGTCGCTCATCTCTTTACGGACGATACGTAGGCTAGGCGGAAGTGCGGTGAGAATATCGCTTTCCGGGCGAGTGGTGATCAGGAAACGAAGGTTGATTGGAAGGTTGTCAATTTGCTCAGAAATGGCACGTAGAAGCTGGTGGCGACTGTCTTCATCGCCACTTTCGTCAAGGGCGTCAATAACGATAACGAGTGGCCCAATACTGTGAAGGGACTGCATAGGTTCGATGATCAGGTTCTCTAGTTGCTCCAAGGGCGATGTCGACATCCGAACCGCTTTCTCTTTTACGATTCCTAATAATGCGGACCTGTACTCGGGATCGTGGTCGGACAGGTCACGTGCGATGGTGCTAAAAACATTCTTCGCGTTCCGGTTCGCTATATCACTACTGGCAAAGCAATACGATGAGCCTAGCCGCCCCTGCCCATCATACAGCCGAGCGATCGAGTGAGCCACAGCAGACTTGCCCGATCCAGCCACCCCAGTGAGAAGGCACACCCGTGGGGCATCATCGGAGACACAGTTGAGAACGTCGCGAATTTCGTCCAGAAAGGACTCACGCGTCCCCTTCAGACACCCCTTGTCTTGCGTGTACCTAGCCCCGATCGCATATGGCATATCATTCAGGTCAATGGCTTCCGCTGTATTCCACGTGCGTCAAAATCAGTCCACAGTATCAAGAGGGCGGACCTACCGATGCGGTCCACCATATTCATTGTACGGAGGACAGTGATGCCGGTGTGTACTGCTACTCCTTCCAAGAATCCAGTTTTCAGCTCTCGTAACTTGTTCTCATAGTCCGCGATCCTTCCATCGATGTTCGATATCATATATTTCGCCGTACGAATCACTAGTGTGGAAATCAGCAGTGGCCGTCATGTTGCAAACGACAACTGACGAAAGTTTGGCTTGGCATAGTCTGTGATGAAATACCCACACTCTGTCACTTGCTGGATCAGGAGCGTGGCTGTCTTCATGTGCTTCTCAATCTTCTTCAAGGGCTCGGCGTCTTCGATGAATCCGAAAACGTCGCTCATCGTCCCCACTAAGCGAATGATCCGATCGTCACGATCCTTTTGAGCTACGAGAGCCTGCATGAGATATCATCAGGGATCAACGAAAGCCTGTGCATCGAGCAACAGACATACCTCGGTCGCGGCTGATATAACGGACCACGCCAGCGATGCATATGGATGAATCTGTGTTGCGTTCAGATTACGGATGATGAAGATAGTCAGCACCAAATACCTGCGCGACGGAGGCGACAATTTCATTGAAAGCCTTTACCCTCTGCAACAGTGCATCACAATTAGTCGGAAGTGTCTGTATCTTCGTTACGACACTTGCGCCGGCATAGACCACGGAGTGGAGAGGGTCGACGATTGCGGGCGTGCCAAGTGTAGTGACCACTGTATCCGCCCTGGTGACGGCGTCTCCAGCCTGCCGTTCACTCGCATCGTCCTTGTGCGGGTCAGCAGCTAATGCGAACTTGATCACCATCCCTGAATGACTAGATCCATCTCGAAGAGGCTGGCCAAGAGTCGCTTCGAGCACTTCAATCGTACAGATCGCATCAGCAGAACATGCAATCAATCGCGTCACCTTACCACCATCCTCCGACTTCTCCAAAACACCACTAATAGTATCTGTAAAGCTTCCAACCAACTCGTCCTTTCCTACGCAGGGTTTCTGGTATACCTGGAGGAGGATGACGGAACTGTCATTCCCATCACTGACATCATTCAGTCTTCTGGCACAAAGCAAGGAATGCACACCCACAAACATAAATAGCTCTCCCAAGAGGTCCGATTCTTGGACTCCTTAGCAATACCCGTCGATTGCTCGGCATCGCCTACAGCGAGCCTGACGTAGAACCGCCTCGCAATCAGAGCTCTGCGCCGCTTTCGAGTGCGCAGTTCGATATCTGAAGGACCGCTAATTCGTGCGCAACGAGACACCTGGCAGTGGCAACATTACCTTTGATGGTGACTGATTTCGCCCTAGAACCACTCTCAGCATATTTCTAACGATGCCATTGAGGTAAGCGGTATACATACACAATAGTTTGAACTGGATTTGTTGTATTCATGGTGTTACAGGTGAGGTTCGCAAGTATACGATGAGAGGGAAGAGGGTGAAAGCCGAACAATCCACCGTGCGGCTGCAATGCGATCCGGGTCTGTGCGCGGACTGGCACGTGGAAAGAGACTAGACGTTTCATTTTCTTCCGCCTCACTTGCCCGGTCCGCGTTCGGCTATTCGACGTTCACGTTCACGTTCAATACTTGCTGTCCTCCCGCATCGAGACGCTCGTTCTTTCATACCAAATCCCAAAAACGATATGCCCCATACCAGGACAATGGACGATCAATCAGTGATGACGATAAAGGTGACGGTAACGGTACGGCTCCAACAGGGTCCAAAGTCGGATGTGCCGCAACGCTGGCAAAAGTCGAGCGCGGGTCCGCAGGTTTCCATCCCTCTTACTATCCTGCATTTCATCGGGTCCGGTGGGCTGTGAACCTTGTGGTTCGACGACGCCACCTCATACTAGCTGCTCGCTGCTCGCCCAAGGTCGTCGTTCACGGTAATGTCCTACACGCACGCACCGACCCTACCATCGCGTTTCTACCCCGCTCGAATCCGAGTCCGAGTGCGATCTGCAACCATTCCAACCCCTCTCTCCGTAACGTCGTGCTAGGTAGCCACGCACGCCGCTGAACTGGCCCAAGACTTCGTCCCCTGATTCAGACCCTTACCTCGGTCCGGTCCAGGTCCCATCCTCTCGCCCTGTCAAGTTCCCCCATTCACATTCACACCCATAACGAACGCTTAGCGTTTTCAGCTTAGCCTATCGCTCGGTGCTCGTTGCTCGCTGCTTACCAACCTGGCCCCACCCTACTCCACACCTTGTCTCGATGGACCACCGGCACCTCGATCACGCACGCAGGCCTGCCATTCCGCACCGTCCTCCCGCCGTCCCATCCAACACCGCAGTCTGAGTGTACCCAACCGTTGAAGCTCGGGCCCTGTCCCATATTTGTCACCTCTGTCACCTTGTGTGACATCTTCGGTCCTCCCGCCTCCTCCCTCCCCCCCTCGATCCACAGCGTACGCCGCTCCAAAACACTGCACTCGATTCGGACGAGACAATAGAATGGACGACATCATCATGATCGGCGGGGGGACAATACCAATGTACGCTGTCAGGCGTTCGCAATCGGGAAGAGGATGGCTTCTTGTCCAAGGCGCAACGTTCAAACGTTCATCGTCCATGCCGCTATCGCGTCGGCGTTACTTTGGCGCCGTCATAGTTATTAGTCTGGGCGATATGGCATTACCAAGGGGCGCAACATCAAAGCTGTAGGCCGCACCCGATCGGTCGCGCGCGCGGTTGACCCACTGGCATCCTCAAGGTTTGTTTTACATGAGATTCAAACACCCAAACCACCGGTACATCGCTTGGTACATGTGTATTAGTGTAAATGGCTACATGGATACTACAGTAGCAACCCGATTATGAATGACACCATGTATTCTAGTGCGTAAGTGTGCTGTGCTGCTGTTACACCCGGCAACCCTTCATGATCATCAGTGTGCAAGGATATAGAGTGTAAAATATTACTTAAAAGCATAAATGTGGAATTATGCAAATCAAGCGAGATACATGGCCGTCAAGTTAGATGACGCCCAGTTTTTCGAGAAGGATGTCCTCACGGACCTCGGTGAATACAGCCCGAGTAACCGCAGTGTCCTGATACGGTTCTATCAACATGTGCTGCCGGCCATCACCATGTGTATCAGAATGACGAAATGACGACATACCAGGTACGCACGAAACTTGCCGCGAAAGTCTGTCAGCGCGTCAGTAAATATGAGGGGAACAAACGGCGCGTCATCGACGTACACTTGACATGATCCATGCCGTTTGGCTGTGTGTAAGTGAGCACGTATGTCTGTACCGGAAGGCCAGCTTCGAGGGTCGCCTCAAGAATGTCCATCGTGTTCAAAAACAGGTCGATGTTGGCACGTCCGAGGGTTGGCGCGGACCTCCTTCCAAAGGCTCATCGAGACCTCCTATAGGGTGAAATAAGCGACGCAAAAAAGGGAATATTGGGCACGGGAACGAACCAGGACACAGACCTATGCTTGGCTTCCACCCGGGTGTACCGATCCTCAATACATCGTTCAAAAAGAAGCCGGCGCTGTACTCCAAGTGGACGTCCCTGCGGTTCAAAGGGGCTCGTACGGCAGGGTCAGTCCAGAGGGTATGAATATCGGGGGAGAGTGCTGGTAGGGGCGTTGGGTCAGAAGGATGGGACCGCGTGAAGCGGGTGGGTAATTTGCCAGAAGACGGCGAGCGAGGTTCGATGAGTCGAGCCAGAAAGTCGCCGGTTGTCCTGGGTGTTAGGGGGACCATGATGCGTGCCTGTGACACGCTCCAGGACAGACTCCCAAGCGCCACCTGCGCAGACATAGATATCGTCACCTCCCGACAGAGAGGGGCAGGTGGAGTGATCGCCTGCACTGGGAGCCTTTTTTGTCCATCCTGTCAAGGAAGGGAAGGGAGGGAATTTGCCGCCAAATTCTTAGAGGAGCTGACGGGCGAGATTTGTCTCCACGCCAAGAAGCGGAAGGAGATGGAGACGAAGGGAGGAGTGAGCCCGGGGTAAAGGGGGGCCAGAAGAGTCGTGCTCGAAGTCGAGAAGGATGATGGGCCTGGAGGGGCAGGAACGCTGGTGAGACGACGGCAAAGGACTGGTCACGAGGTGGCGTGGGTAAGATGGAGAAGCAGGCGAGCTGGTAGAGAGATTCGGGCACGAGGAGGACTAGGAGGGCGTGTGCTTACGACAGATCCGACTTGCTCTCGTGTCATAGTATCCCAGAGCGATACCCATGCACCAGTAGAAGTTGCAACGAATGTGCCATCGCTGGTTGAATCGATGCACTTGGCGTCCTCGCTACCTAGTGCGAATGGTCGATTCCACGAGCGTCGTCGTGGGATTTGACTGACCAAACCGAGTCACGTGCCCCTATCGTGTCGTCACCCGTTCCTTTCTGGCTCTGTCGATGTCTCACCGTCGTTTGCACTGGTCCCTTCATTCCCCGTGGGTGGACCTCCCCTGACTTCCAACCCACCTCACTGGCCAGCACCCCCGCCGCTCAAGACACATCCACGTATACCCATCCCTCGGTACCTGTGCGAGCGATATAGGTTTTCAGCCTGGTACACACCATGTATGCTTGAGTTGACTTTCCAGGCTGACTGATCTTCCTCAAACACCACTGTCACAGTTTGATCATCTTTCGGCTCATCTTTCTCTTTACCCGTCCTCTGGGAATGCCATACTGTCATTTGGACCCGTATGTACCCTCGCACCTCCACAACACTATCATCCCACTCGCCTTACAGCATACTCCCGCATTCACCACAAGATGCTAGAGAAAACGTAGATGTATCGCCATGAAGTGGTATGTCAACTATCTTAGTTTCTATCTCTTGCCTAACATCTTGTCCGGAAGTACTGATGTTCTTCATACCTTGGTTCGAGACGTACACGAAGAGTTGGAGTGCTTTCAATCTACCATTCCTCACTGCGGCTCCATCAGGTATGCATACCACCTAAGGAGACTACGACCAACTCTAAACTGGACGTGTCAATCTGCACCTAGGCTCGACCACAATCTCTCTAGCTTTTTGGTTGTTACAGGACGATAGCCGCCCACTCACACATTTAGGAGATCTACTTTTTCAAGACTGGCATCCAAGTCAATGAGGTCAGACATCTCTGCACATGTTTGCAGTTGGGGCAAGGCACTGTCTTTCCGTGCAGGATGCTCCCGGATGATATTGGCTGGCGTCTTCAGGTCCAACATCCACCGTAATCGTGGGTGTATACAAACATCCAGGACGAGTTTCCTCGGTCTGTCTACACCAAGCAGCCGTGCAACAAGCCTTGGGCTCCCGTTCGATCCGTATGACTATCCACCACTGCCCGCCCGAATTTTGGTCACTGGGACGGCAGAAAACTTCCCTTTCGTTGCCAACTTGGCGGGGGGTGTCTTCAACGCGTGGTGTTTATACCAAATACTCTAATGGACTCTGCTTAGGTTGACCCGCGCCAGAACGCTCCCGCGGGTGGCTTCCAGAGTCGAGCGTCTCTCGATGCAACCTACCTTGCGCACTGGATCTGGTGCAAGGAACCGAATTCTGCTAGCGGTGGGTCGGAGGTTGGTCAGGGTCGAGGAGGGTTCGAGGAAGAAATACGAAGGTTGCATGGGAAACGGTGAGTCGCTTCTGGTGGTACCCCACTGCACACTAACATGAATGGACCTTTTGGTACAGTGCTGGCACGCCGCACGGACAGCCGTGGCTGAATCTCGGCCCCAGCATCCAAGTCGTCCTCAAGGAAGAAGTGGAGGAGGTAAAGAGCGAAGCGGCGGGATGCTGAACGTGTCGATGCTTGCAGGCGGTCTCGCGGGCCGAGATCTCGGGTGGGACATTGGCGGAATGTGAACGCTCACTGGATCGGCCGTGGATATGAGCATAATCGCAAGCTCGAGTGCGCCTTCGATGGCGTTCACAATGCCCGAGTTAGGCGGGTGGTGTGAGTCCTGGGCCAAAGGCGGCCGCGCCACATACGAGTCTTATCGCCGTCACGGCAGTGCCGACTGTCGATTCCGGGGCATAGATTGAGCTAGCAAAAACTCCGTGGACGCGTTCATGGGCTATGCAGCTACCGTTTTGCGGATTGGAGAGTGTGCTGTGCAGGACCCTCATAGGAACCCTTTATCCATCTCGTTTTGTCGATTTGCGGATAGTTTTGGCGAGATCTGGGGGTTGGAGGGTTCCATCGACGCAAGAACGCCAATCCATCACACCTTTATCACTACGACCTAGTACATATACATGGCGGGATCACGTCAACAGGCATGCATCTTTGGTTGCAGAGTCAGAACAAAGAGGGCATGCCAGGGTGTGCGTGGAGCAGGTTCCTGAATATAGTACTGTACGGCAGTACACGCGGAACGATTGATAGAGGTGAGCTAAAGTTGGCTCCTTCGATCTAAATTGATTCCGAACGTCAGCACAATGTGACTACAGTCAACTCCCACATAACGCATACCTGTCGGGATATGCTGCGAGGTATGGGTTATGAGGGAGTATGGGTTTCAGAGAAATTCCCACGGTGAGGCCCAACAGTAGCAAGGGTGAGTTAAAACAATCCATTGGGTAAAAAAGCAGTAATATGTGTACTTTGGAAAGAACATAGTCTGTTTTTGAGAGAAATAATCTGTTAATTTAGTAGCCTTTGCTGTTTGCATCCTAGAAACACATGTCCTCTGCTCAAGTGCCCTTGACATACTAACCTCCAACTCACGTGCAAATGGGCCACCCATCTCCTTGATGGCATCGCACAGCATGAGCACTGCTTGGAGTGTTTCCCGCCATGTCGGAGCAGCCATGTGTCAGAAAAACCTGTGACCCAATGCTAAAAACTTAACATAAATGTTAACCAAATTGATTAGCATTATAATGAATTGCAAAGTGAATTTGGTGTTATTTTCTCATGAAAATGCCACTAAAAGCGGTGGTAGTGCACTGATAATGGCCCATTAATGAATTAGTCATACATGAATAATACATTTTATGCCTTTTAAGGAGATCAAAAGCTGTCATCAGACAGTGCCATTAGAACATGCCAAATATTTTTCCAACATGGTATTATTCTCATCTCCACCTTGGCTGCACACTGTTTTTGCATCCATGAGAGTGTGATAGATGTCTTCATCACCCCCGTCAAAAATATTGGAGTTTCATCACTGGGATTAAGGAACTCATTGAGATCCATACAATTTGAGTGCTAGGGAATACCAGTCAACTCCAAATCATTGTCAATCCATTGTTGGTCAGCCTCAAATACAATCCCACCAGCTTTCAAATGGTCTTGAATCTGGTTTCAAAGCCTTGCTAACCCCTGTTTTAGAGATGTCATAATAGTGGGAATTCTCAAAAGTTGACACAGAGCACTGTTTCCATTTTGAGCAAACTTAACATAAATATTATATAACAGCTTCCTTGCTATGTAGGACCATTCAGGAATATTGGGTCTGCTAAGTATGGGTTATGAGTGCGAAAAATTACTATGGGTTATGGGTTATGTGCTGAAATTACTGCCAACCAACTCGGGAAATTGAAAAAGGTATGTGTTATGAGAGAGTATGGGTTTTGGGGGGTATGCGTTATGTGGGAGTCGACTGTATCGTGTGCGATATTAATCCTGTCCAACTGTGCCCCGTCCTTGCCCCCCAGGACATCGGTTTTGGACTATGGCCTGCGTTCAACCAAATAGTATATACTTTCTTACCAACGCTTACCAACGCCAAGGGAGTATCTGCTCGGACCTCTCTCTTCGAGTAGGACATTAACGTGGCGTTCAGTGAATCTTCAAGAGCACTCGTCAAGACAAGACGTTCAACATCAAGTCCGTGAGGGCGAACAAGTACCCTGTGGCTGCTGACGAGCTGTGCGACGGACAGAAAGTCATTGCGCGCGGCGGGTCGAGGACGAACCGGGGGTGGATAGCGGGATGAGGTGCGTTGTGTTTGCCTCCGTCGTGCCTTTATAGTACGATCCGTACGCTGACTACTGGCAATGTTTTGTTATTGTTTTTCACTGATGTCCGCGTCGCACCATGATTGTGGGTGGGGTTAGACTCCTGCCTACCGAGAACGTGTCGATCTTTCAGATCATGGGAATCTGACGCCTGGCATGCCAGTCGAGCTGTGAGGTCATTGGGAGGGTCAAAATCCGGTCTGGAGGTTGCAGGGGCTTGAGTAGAGGTAGAATTTGGTTTCGGCCCAGGCGAGTGTAAGAACTTTAGGAGCCGAGTTCGAATCCGAGTGTATGAGCGGTATGTAGCTATTTGCGCGTCAACAATGATGGAGACATAGGGCCTAGATATCTCTGGCACAAGAGACATGAACGTCCTTGATTTCATAAATCTTGGAGCTTTCGTCTCGACTGGCGTTTGGGACCGTGATACCCCCTTGATCCCCTATGGGAACGCCAACGTTTCAAGGAATCCTATCAATCTGTACAAATGGATCTATTTCAGCAGGATAAGCGACAGTCAGAGAAGTAAGAGGCGACGCGCGACACAGGACACTCAACGCTCCAACGACAGCTTCTCATTCACTGGTTATGAAGTTGCTCACGCTGAATCACTCAAGTCGCGGCTCATTGCCTCTTCATGATGACAGACGACCAGACACTCAGGTGTCACTCAAATTCAAGTTCAAGAAGACCCGGATACATACTCGAGCTTTCAGTTACGTGGTCACCTTTAACTTTACTATGTTCAACCACAGCTGTGCACCCTTCGCGACGGCCTACGATGAACGCGGGCTCTCAGAGGCCGTTACCTGTGATCGCATTGGCCTGTGCAGATACCAAAGCCAATCGTGACTCTTCAAAGTTTATCCCCGGTGGGACGCGGAAACCACACCCGACCGCTTTCACCGCGCTGCCGTTGTCCATTTCCCTTAACCTACTGATTCACATGCGTGCTTGGATTGTAGTTCGTACTTAGAACTCGATGCTGACATGATACTTACTCGTGTTCCTAGTACAGTAGACTATCTCATAATGCATAGTCACGGGAGCGGCAAAAGTCGATGCACTATAAGATTTATGCATTATCAGAGTGCACTTTGGCTGGGGGAGGACCAGG
>JBBPKI010001155.1:0-14369 GCA_038089155.1 Nevesoporus exiguus
GATCCATAGAGATCTGTTGGAAGGGGCGGACAGTGGAGGTGGAAAGGGGTGAGAGAGGCGGGACAGTGGGGTGGGTATTTGGCTTGGAAGCCTGGCAAACAGCGCATCCCGAAATGAATCGAGAGATAAAGGAGCGCATGCCGGGCCACCAATAGTCATGGGAGAGGCAAGCATAGGTGCGAAAAAGGCCTTCATGGCCCCCACTAGGAGAGGAATGAAGGGAGGAGACAAGTTCATGGCGCGCTTCAGGGGGAATAAAAAGGCGTCCTTTGTAATAGAGGTGCGGAGCATCATAATACCAATCTGCAAGGGAAGAACGAGGAAATAGGGGGAGAGACTTCCCCATAGCGTGCAATGCCTCAAGCACAAGCGGATCGGTAGCAGAGGAGCTAGCAATCTTGGAACTCAGTGCGAGGTCGAGTGCAGAGATGATCTCTGGATCTGAGAGGATGGGGTGAATGTTGTCAGCAGATGTGTCAACGTCATGACAACGTGATAACGCATCGGCAGGGGTCATTGCAGTACCAGGGAGGACAGTCCAAAGGAGGTGGTATTCCTGAAGGAAAAGACTCCATCGCGCTTGGCAGCGCGAGAGCTTCTGCAGTGCCTTCATAAAGGAAAGGTTTTTGTGGTCGGTGAAGATGGTGACGGCATGCTCAGTTCCCAAGAGGTACTGTCGCCATTCTTCCAAGGCATCAATGACTGCTAGCAGTTCTCGATCATAGATGTCGTAGTTTCATTCAGCATCATTAAGGGTTCGAGAATAGTAAGCACACGGATGGGAATCTCCATTAGCATCTTTTTGCATAAGGATGGCGCCAACGGTGATGAGAGATGCATCTGTCATGAGGAAAAAGGCTTTAGTGGTGTCAGGAAGAATGAGGACAGGAGCTGAGGAGAAGATCTCTTTGAGGCGAAGGAAAGCATTTTGTTGGTCATCATGCCAGATCCAAGGCTGGGTATTCTTGGTAAGGAGGTTTAGTGGGGCAGCTATGTCAGCAAAGTTGGGTATAAATTTGCGGTAGAAGTTGCAAAAACCAAGGAAGGAGCGAACGGCTTTAACCATAGATGGAGGTTGCCACTTGGCGATGGCGGAGAGTTTGATGGGGTCCATGCGTACTTGTCCATTTCCAACAATAATCCCTAAATACTCAATCTCTGGAGCGTCAAAGGTACACTTTGAGAGTTTGAGCGTTAATCCATGTTCTCGGAGACGAGCTAGGACTCTGCGAGTGCGGTCAACGTGATCAGGGAGGGTAGAGGAATGTACTCCAAGATCATCCATGAAGATCTCTAACCATCCTTCTGGGGTTATGTCGTGAAAGACCCAATTCATGAACGCTTGAAAAGTAGGCGGTGAGTTGCATTGTCTGAAGAACATGACGGTAGGTTCATAGAGACCAAGAGGAGTAATAAACGCAGCTTTCCACTGGTCTTCTTCGCAAATGCGGATGTTGTTGTATCCCCAATGAATGTCAAACTGGGAGAAGTACTTTGAGTGCTTCATTCGGTCGATGAGGTTGGAGACAAGGGGAAGTGGGTAGGCATTCTTGACAGTATGCTCATTCAAGTACCTGTAATCCTGACAAAGGCGAAGCGATCCATCTTTTTTTGGAACAAAGAAGAGGGGAGAAGCTTGGGGGGATTTGGACTCAACAATTTGTCCAGTGCGGAGATGTTCTTCAATGAAGGCTCTGCAGGCTTCCATCTCGGCTGGATTTAGGGCATAGGCTTTGGCTCATTTAGGGACAAAGGAGTCTTTGAGCTCGATGACATGGTCGTAAGGGCTGTGAGGAGGAAGGACATCATGGTTCTTTTCTTCGAAGACATCCGAGAAGTCAGCATATGGCTTGGGGAGGGAGACTTCTTTTTTGATGTCTTTCTGGGCGATTTCAGTGGTGATAGTGGTTTTGCATATAGTTTCAGCATTTAGCCAAGCATTCCTTTCTACCAGTCCTAGTTCGATATTCCTGTTATCGTCCAGTCCTAACCATCGGAGGAGATACCATTCAGAGATGTCTTCATTCATGGGGAGAGGTTCCGTCGGGAAGGAAAGGGTTCTGTTTTTCCAATTGATGGTAGGGTTGAATGATCTGGGGTCTCCCGAGGCTGATAATCATGAAGCGGAGGGTTTCTGTGCATTCCAGGAAAGTAATGGTGGCATTTGAAAAAAAGCGGATTGTTCCTGCCTGATTTGGAGTTCCGTCTACATTTAGTGCTTGGATAGATTCGGAAAGGGGATGGAAAGGGAGACCAAGTCTTTTGGCTAGTCGGTGATCAATGAAAGTTCCAGTGGCTCCGCAGTCAATGAGTGCAGTGGTGTCAACGGTTTTTGTCCCATGGGAAAGTTTGATTCAAATGCGAATTGATTTTTCAGACTCGGATGACAAGGTTACATGGGTGATATTATGGAGAAGTAGCATTGACTCATCTCTCCTTCTCAAAAATCCTCAGTTACTTCAGTGATAGAGGCGATGGATTCCTGGACAGGTTCGAAGCTTTGCTTCAGTTCCTGAAGGATCTGTTGGGTAGTCTTCCCTCTGGCAGTGAGGGAGTTGATGTATTGCATCAAGTCATTGTTGGGTTGTGTCTGCACAGCGCAAATCCTATTGGGGTTGCGAGGGGGGCGAGGCGGAGCAGAGGTCGTCTGATTGGGATGGTTCCTAGTGGAACAGCCACTTTGCTTGCAAATGAAGCATAGCTTGTTGTCCAAGCATCGCTTTTGTTCGTCAGGGGACAGATTCAGGGCATCAATGTCCATGGCGTTAGGGTCTCTAGTAGGGGTACACGGGGCAAATGATCTTTTGGGGAAAGTGCGGGCAGGGACAGTCCTGGTAGTGGGAGTGGTGACTCTGGGAGCCATTCAAATCCTATTGGCTTCGAACTGCTCAACCTTAGAGTACCATTCCAAGATCTTCTTCGGCATGGTTTCTAAGCCAGCCATCCTGGCGTGATGGTATTGATGCAGGCCTTGTTCAAAAAGGCCAATGAGGGCGAGGTCGTTAGTAAGGGCAGCAGTGGTGGATAAGATACGGAATTCAGAGACATATTTGTGCAAATCCGAGACAGTATTCTGTCACAAGGTGACTAGCTTCTTCATGGCATCTGCAGAAGAATCTATGAGTTTGAAAGCTACCTGGAAGGCAGCTTTAAAGTCTTTGTACGTTCCAAAGGAAGAGGGAGACTTATTCATAGCCTCTTGGCGGATGACAGTGGCCCAGGCAAGGGCAGAATCTTTCTTCATATATGAGAGTGTGAAAGCGATCTGGCAGTCGTCGGAGGTGTAGATTTCTCTGTTGATCAGCAGGTAGGTGTCTACTGAGAGAATCCAAGGCTCAGCAGAGGAGGAATCTCCATCATCAGCAGGGACGCTGATCTTGATTTCTGTGGGCTTGGAGGACATTTCTTCGTCAGAGTCTTCGTTATTAGAAGGGTCTGGGGAAGGAGGACGACAGGGTGGTTGTGAATGGATCGGTTGGATAGGTGTGACAGGTGTTGGGGCGGTATAGGCTGAAAGCGGGAGAGCAGCAGATGTGTTGTGCTCAGAACGACGTACTATTTGCGGGATTGGTGCAGCCCAAGGATCAGAAGAACTTCCCGGTCCAATGGCAAGCTCTGGTTCTTCGACTTCGATGGGTTCGGACTCAGAGGACTCTCCTCTAGCAATAGATCTGTGGATGGCTTGATCAGGTAAAGCGTTTCATCGACGCGGTACTTCTGGGGGGTAATTTGGGTTAGGTGACCCAGTAACTCTTCGGGATGGTGACGACGTTTTGACAAGGGGTTCCCTACTCCAATGGCAGGAGGGGAAAAGGGAAAGCTAAACCTTTTGTTACATAGCACATCCTTCTGGACAGCAAGGTACAAGAGCTCTTTGTGAGGAGGCACTCATGAAGAGGCACAACGTCTCATGACAAGCAAAGAGGCAAAGGAGAACAGTAGAGGCGACTGTTCAGGCAAGGACAAGTCCAGATCAAAGGAGGTGAAGATTGCGCAGGTTTAGCTTGGGTTTTACCAGTGAAGTAGCTAGCTACTTATAGTCCAAGAGGATGCACACAGACCAAGAGTTAGGGTAGGCATAGAAAGAAATAGAAGGCGATGGAATAAGGAAGAATAAGAGAGAACTACTGCGGATGGCTATGTGGATCATGACAGCGTGTGAGAGAATGCTGTTAGGAGGTAATGTCCAAAAGAAGAGATTATCAGGTAAGAACAGAAACAGTGAAGGAAAAGTCAAGCTCATCTAGCGAGAAAGTGACAAGGAACTGTAGGTACCTTGCGTGCGGATGCGGATACATAAACGAGATATGTTCAGAGACGAGCAAGAGACCAGGATGAAGCGAAAATATTGTAACACAGATGGGGTGAGAACGACAAAGGATGCAAGGATATAAATACTAATGAGGAGGCAGAGAAATGTCCGGTCAGACATCAACCATCAGAGGCAGTCCGTCAGAGTTTCTTATACTCATCAAGAGTTTCCTGTGTGTGAGAGAGGTTGCTCTCAGGTTCCCAAGTATTTTCTGATGATGGGTAACCAACCCATTTGATCAAGTATCACCTTCTGGTTCCTGTTCCTTGATGGGCAAGGATAGCCTCTACTTCATATTGTTCTTCTTCGTCGAGAAGATCAGGGGGAGGGCAGAGGAAGTTTGGTCCATGTTCAGCAGTGGTTCGATAGGGAGAAAGGAGGGAAGCATGGAAGACATCGTGTATCCTCCAGGTGGGGGGGAGTTTGAGTCGATAGGCTACGGACAAGAGAATCTGGGTGATTTCAAAGGGTCCTTCTTGTTTTGGGGCGAGCTTCCTGGCAGGGTATGCGAAGTGGAGGTTGGTGGCTTCCAGCCACACCTTATCTCCGACTTTCCAGGGTTGGAATTTGGAGGCTATTTGTTCTTTCATGAATTGTTGGGTCTTCTGATGTGCAGCCAGTGCTTCATCATGCCCCTTAGAGACTAGGGAGAGGTGGGTTTCTAGGGCTGGAAGGAAGGTTTTTCCTAATGGCGGATAGGCTCAGGGCTGGTAGTCCATCATTAGGTAAAACGGCGTCTGTTTAGTGGAGGAATGGGTGGCCAAGTAATGTGAGAACTCAGTGGTCAGTAGAAGTGCAGCCCAGTCACTGGGTCTTCCTTGACAGAAGATGTGGAGATAGGTCTCCAGTTCCTGGTTAACTTGTTCCATTTCTCCATCAGTTTGTGGATGGTACGTGGAGGATAGTTTCAGATCATACTTCAGGAGCCGTGCTAGTTCATGGGCAAAGGCAGAGGCAAACTGTGGGCCTCTGTCAGAGATGCAAACGTCATGTAGGCCAAACCTAGGGAATACGGAGGAGAAGAATAACTTGGCAATGCCTTCGGCATCAATACTTTTAGAGCAGGGGATGAAAATTACCCCCTTCATAAGCCCATGGTTGACCATGACCAAAATGGCATTAAAGGAATCCACCTTTGGGAGGCCAGAGATCAGATCGATCAATATTTGCTGGAACAGGCAGGTGGCAACAGAGGGGAGCAGGGATATTGGGGGAACCGAGGGGTGGGTATTAACCTTGTTAGCTTGGCAGATGGCACAGCCAAGGACGAAATGCCAAATAAAGGTACCCATTCCAGGCCACCAATAATGCTGTGCCAGATGTTGCTGGGTGCAAAAGATCCCTTCGTGCCCACCACAAGGGAAGTCGTGGAGGGCAGAGACCAGGGAATGTAGAGCAGGTTTTGGAACATAGAGTTGGCCTTTGAAGTAAAGAAGGCTGTCACTCATGGTCCAGTCAGAGAGGGCAGAGTGGGTGAATAGTGGGGATTTGTCAGCAAAAGCAGCTGCAGCACAGAGTACAAGGGGATCCGCAGGGGAGGCATCTTTGATGGTCTTGACCAAGGAGAGGTCCAAGGTACACAGGTCCTCATCTTCCCCCTTTGGGAGGTACTCACGAAAAGACATGTCAACTGAGGAGGGAATAATAGCCTGTAGTATGTTGTCAGTAGACATGTCCATGTCATCCTTCTGAGAGGGGGCATCTGCAGGGGCCATCTGAGTGCCCGGGGTCACTTGCCAGTCAATGTGGTAGTGCTGGAGGAAGACATTCCAGCAGGCCTGTTGTCAAGAAAGATTTTGGGAGGTGCACATATAGGCGAGGTTCTTGTGATCTGTGAGTATAGTGACAGGGTGCAGTGTGCCCCATAGATACTATTGCCACTCATCGAGTGTGTCAATCACTGCTAAAAGCTCCCTATCATATATGTCGTAATTTCGTTCAGCTGGGGCGAGGGTATGAGAGTAGTACATAGTGGGGTGGAGATCGCCATTCCCATCCTTCTGCATCAACACTGCACCAAGAGCAGTCAGTGATGCGTCAGTCATGAGGGTGAAAGGCTTAGTAGTATCTGGGAGGAGTAATACAGGGGTGGTAGTGAAGATCCGTTGGAGGGTGCAAAACGCTTTCTCCTGGTTGGGTCCCCAGGCCCAAGGTTGCTTGACCTTGGTGAGGAGGTGGAGAGGGGCAGCAACTTGAGAAAAGTCGGGGATAAACTTTCTGTAAAAGTTACAAAAGCTGATGAAGGAGCACACAGCTTTTACAGAGGAGGGTGGATTCCAGTTGACAATGGCAGATAACTTGGAGGGGTCCATTTTGATGATTCCTGCCCCAATGACCATGCTGAGGTATTCTACCTCAGATGTGTCAAAAGTACATTTGGATAGCTTCAGGGAGAGATGGAGCTTGCAGAGATGGGTGAGAACCTTTTTTGTTTGTTCATGGTGGGTGGTCAAATCTGCAGAATGAATCAAAATGTCGTCCATGTAGATGACGACCCATCCTTCAGCTATATAGTCTCGAAATGAAAAATTCATAAAACTCTGAAAGGTTGCAGGGGAGTTGCACAGTCTGAAAAACATCACCATAGGTTCATAAAGTCCCATTGGGGTGACAAATGCTGCATTCCATTGATCTTTAGGTCTAATAAAGATGTTGTTGTATCCCCATTGCACGTCAAACTTGGTGAAGACGGTTGAGTCCTATAATTTATCTAGAAAGTCAGAGATTAGTGGAAGGGGGTAAGCATTTTTCACCGTATGCTCGTTGAGGAGATCTGTTGGTTGTGAGGGGGATGTGTGGCAGTCCGGTTGCCGTTCCTGGGGTGATTGCAGGTGGAACAGCCTTTCTGTTTGCAGATGAAGCAGAGCCATTCTCTGATGCACTTGGCCTTCTCAACCGGAGTCAGCCTGAGCACATCAATTTCCATGGCATTAAGGTCCCTGGAAGATGATGGGAATTGTCCACCTGCTCTGATGGACTGGATAAGGTTCTGTTGTTTATGGAACTTCTGTGCATTGGAGATCCACTTAGCTAGGGAGTTGGGAATGGTGGATTGCATGAGGATGAGGTTCCCCAGTTTCTCATTGAGACCTCGAAGGAACTTTCGACAAAGTTCTCCTTCATTGGTGATTAGGGCTTTACTCTATAGGGACTGGAAATCTTGTACGTAGTCCTGGAAGCCGTGGTCAATGTGCGTAGTAGGGTCGTGACGAACCCTCTGTCTGATATAGTCCAATGCATTGGTGGTGTTCTGCTTTTCCTCAAAAGGGACAAAGGCAGCTAGGAATTCCCTTTCCAAGATATCGAAGTCTTTTCCTATGGTAGACATATTGTTCATCTTGTCGTACCATCCTTCAGAGAACTGAACTCCTTGTCCAGTTCCCATTTTGTTAAGTATGGTATAGATCTTGGCTTCCTCTGTGGCAAAGAGGGAAGCGTTTACTGCAAAGTGGCCCTTCATGGCCTTAATCCATTGGGTAGCATCCTCCGACTTTCCAGAAAAGTCGGCAGGGAGGGTAGACTTGAGCTCAGACTTGGACGTCATTGTGGGTGATGATGAGTGAGTCAATTGAGCAGACAAAGCAGGGTCATTCCAATTCCTTGGTTTCGACCTGATTGATGATACGAACTGTCAGAAACTTCCTATTTCCTCTGTGCCAGCCTCTGCTTGGTGGAAGAGTTCCCCTTGGTCTTCCTGTACATCAGTGGGTGCAGTGGAGGCCTCTAGCTCTCCTGGTTGGTCTACTGGAATTTCCTTGTCAGTAGAGTCGTCTTCTGGTGCCCTGAATGTGGCAATATGTGCTGCCCTTGCTAGCACTCTCTGTAGTGCTGTGGTTTGCTGTTGGTTATCCCTGACTGGTTCCTAACGAGAATGGGGGCTGGCGGAGGAGCCAGGTATCCTGCAAGAGGGGCGTTGGGGATCTATGGTGGGTCGTTCTTAAAGAAGAAGACGTCAGGGACAAGCTAGTTCTTTTGTAACGCAAAGGCACACTCCATTGTGTGACAAGTCATGCCTGGCTAACTTCCACACTTATCTACCAAGGGGAGGCACTCACAGAGAGGCACAACGTCCCTTGGAGTTGTAAGACTCTTGGAAGAAAGCAAGAGAAAGATCAAGCTAAGAGGAGCAAGTAGTGTGTGGTAGATTGCGTAGAACTAGCTAAGGATTATGGTACATGGGATGTGGCTATTTAAGGAGTTGCTACTGGCGCACAGACCAAGTGGCTAAGCAACTATCTATAGAAAGCTATGTGTGGGTGATGGAAACGCACTGCCCAAGAGAGAGATGGCAGCGATGGAGGATATAGTTCGCAGTAAGGCAATGCAGTCACAGCAACAGAATGAGGCGAATGTCATCAGAATAAAAAATAAGCAGATATGGAACATACACTTCATAGGTGATCGGTCCCTCCCTAAGCTGAAGAAGAAATAAAAGTAGGAGGTGACCTGAGAGAAATAAAACCGTAACAAGAACGTACCTTGATTCTTGGGGACAAGAATCTTAAGATGGGTGTAGTGTTGACGATCCAACACTCTGGCATCCGATAATGCCAGTAAGCTAAGGCTTAGCATCTGTTAAGGTACTTAGATAGTTTATTTAATATTACAATACTCTAGGAGTCCAGACACAGAGTCTAGACTTGTTACAATTTTATCTTTATCTCATCTTATCAAGTCACATGATCACTTACACGTGACCGTGAGAATTATCACATGATCAAGTCTAGATCATTCCCTTTCACTTTCATCACACTCGCTTTATTAATCTCCGCTCGTTCCAGAACATTCTACGACATGCTTCTTTAATTACCGTTGGTCTAGGTCTATGACGTCATACATAATGTAGTAGATTAGTAAGTACTCTCACACTTGCCCTAAACCGATGTAGTAGTATAAGAACCCAATGTCATCAACAACCGGACTTCAGTCAAGTCCTGGTTGATTCCCCTAAATCATCCTCTTGATCTCCTAAGCAAGCCTAGTAGTGTGACTGAAGCCTTTGCAGGTTTAGGTTGCCAACATTAGGACTTGACTACTCATCACTTCCCTCACACTACTTCATTACCTTGCTGTCGTTCGCGACAACCCCAGACCCTAGGGGCAAAGGGAATCTCTTGTTACTACTACCCTTCACCATTCACGCGCACTTGCGCCTCTTTCCTTTTATGTATACCCCTGCCGTAAGCAGGAGAAGGTCAACCAAGCTTTAGGCCAGTTGTCAAGGGGTGTCCTCGAGAGGACTTAATTGGTTGAAACACTGCCTCCACACGTTTCATTTTGAAGGAGCCTAGGCTCAGGTCCACGTGAGGCCACTTTATTATAAGAATAGTCTTTATGTATTTGGTCATCGTCGAAAGAGTGGTCTTGTGCCCGATGACCTGAATTACCTACGAATTTCGAAGACTCTAGTCAGGTGGCTATTGACCTGATAGAGTAGAAGTTGGTGTTGACAATGGTCCACACTTCTTTCATTTCTCTTACGAATGTTCCCAAGAGATCCCGCTAAGTCCGAGGAGATCAAGGTTCGCCTCTCCGAGGAAACACAGGTCGGACCAAACTACAAGTACCACCAACAAGCATCTTTTGACCCAAACGACGAGTATTACGACGATCAAGGAGGTCATCACTTTAGGACACCAAGAACTTCTACTCCTGAAGAAGAAGAAGAGTCAGACTCGGAATATTCCCCATTCCCAGCCAGGGAAGACGACGACAGTTGGCTTCATTATCAGCCACCTAACCCACACTTCAGAGTACCTGACCCACTCCCATGACAAACAATCTTTGAAAGACAAGATCTCCTCCCGTACTTCCTTGACATCATCAGAAACAACCTAAACTTTGACAAAGATCTACTCCTCTATTTTGGAGTGACCCCTGAAGAAGCAGCATATTTCAGAAGACAAGTTTTGTTGGTCCAACTCTACAAGGACCCTGCACCCCGCCAACAACAAGAAATAGGTCTTCTTGAAGAACTAAGACAGGGGTTACTTGCTTTACAAAATCTACGCACACCTTCCCACTCCCCTACCCCTGAACCGGAACTAACCCCAGTTCCGGAAGAAGAAGGAAACCATGTCGCAGCACCTGTACAGAGACCCGCTCCCCTTCGTTGACTCCAAAACTGACGACTCATCCGAGAACCCGCTAGGAGACCAGCCCTTGTCCCCAGACCGGATTCCCCAGTCTCTGCCCAAACCCACTCCCGCACCAATGGCAACAGTAGAGCACATCCAAGAACTCGTCGATCAGATTAACAATCTGAAAGAACAATTAAAGACCCTGCAAAGGGCAAGCGGAGTAAAAGAGACGAGGAACACAGAGGTGAAAATCTCTAAAAAGGTAGAATCAGTCCCGGAGCCAGGAAGATATGATGGGAGTAAAGTAAAATATGACAGCTGGAAACTACACACGAGGTTGTACATAGATGGCAATCAAGAGACCTTTGTAACAAACAGAGACACAATAGTTGCCATCTTAACAAGGGTAGGACCAAAGGATGGAGAAAAGGATACACATGGAGCCGAACAATGGGCTCAACAATACCTTACCTGGTTCATCAAAGGAGATGCTCTCTGGCCCTCATTAGAAACACTTTGGGACGTAATGGATCAGCGTTTCAAATCAATCAACAAAATAGACAAAGCACGAATGAGGCTGGATCAATGCCGACAATACAAGAACGAAACGATACAAGATTTCCTAACCAGATGGCTAGGACACTATTACAACACAAAGGGAAATCCAGCAGAAGAAGATCCAAACGGTGTCAGATTACTGGAAGGAGCAGTAGATGCCGCCATCATGGAGCAGATCTATTATAATGACCAAAGAAAGAACTGCATCCAAGACTATATAGAAATCCTCCTTAAAAAGGGATCCAGCATGGAATCCTTCAAAATGAGAGGAAAGGACACTTCCAGAACCTCCTATTCCTCGAACAGTCAAGAAGGACAGGCTTGAATGTATGGAGGTCAGGGACAGCCGATGGACATAGGCACTCTTCGACAAAGAAACTCGAAATGTTACAACTGCACAGGGGAAGGACACGTTGCCCGAAACTGTCCAAAGCCCAAAAAGGAATGCACGGAGTGTAAATTCCTAGGAGGAGGGCACAAAGTAACCTGCAGAAAGAAGGCGACAGAAGCCTCTCAACCTCCATGAGTCCGAGCAGTCAATCAAGAAGAAGAAAAGAAGGGAGAGGACAAGAAAGACGAGCCCAAAGGAGAAAGGGCTATAAGAGGCATGGACTATGAGGCAATGAAAGCCTACTTCTTCAACTTACACGATACAGAAATGAAGAAGGCAGGAAAAGGCTACGGCAACTGAGAGATCTGGGACCTCAGAAGCCGAAAGAAAACATATTAAACACGAAAAATAGTTTCTCCTCTCTCTCCCCTTATGTACAATATGGACAAGAATTCGACAATGACTCAGATTCCTCATCCACATGCTACTCCTCTGATTCAGAACCGACTTCTCCTATTTATAGAGTACATTTACCTACTGAGACCGGGTCTCCACAAAAGGAGCTTGCTGCACAGGAATGCAGGCTTAATTCGATCAAAGAAAAAGAAAAAAATATTTATGAGGATAGTTTCCCAGAATGAATCCTCCTACGAAATACCAAGGTGCAAAATGAAATCCTCATGGATATTTCAATCGCACATCCCACTACCAAGAACAAGAAGCATCAGTGCAAGGCCCTCTTGGATAGTGGTGCAAACGGAATTTTCATTGACAAAAAGTAGGCCGAAGACATAAAACTTCCACTACAAAAAATGGAGAGAGAAATCCCCGTCTTCAACGTAGATGGAACAAAGAACTCCGCAGGAGCAGTCACACATCAGGCGGAGATAATTTTAGACTATCAAGGCCATCGTGAACGCCTAGTCACAGAAGTCACCAACTTAGGCAAAAATCCAATGATCCTAGGATACACATGGTTGGCAAAACATAACCCAACCATTGACTGGACAAAAGGAGAAGTTAAGATGGCTCACTGTCCACGGTCCTGTTACATGCTTTCAGACCGAGGAACAAATCTGGCAAAAGAAGAAGAAGAAGAATTCAAGCACGCTTCAACCATGCATAGGTTTATCAAAAATCTCGAAGTGCCAAAGAAAAAGAAACCCACTCTCGAAGAAATGGTTCCCAAAGAATACCATCACTTCCTAGACGTCTTCAGCAAAAAGGAGTCAGAATGACTACCCTTAAGAAAACCCTGGGATCACAAGATAAAGCTGAAGCCTGGCTTTCAACCCAAAAAGGCAAAAATATTCCCCATGAGTAAGGACAAAATGGAAGAGCTAAAGTCCTTCGTGGAAGAACAAACCAAGAAAGGGTATATTAGACCCTCACGCTCTCTGCAAACATCACCAGTTTTCTTCATCCCCAAGAAAGATGGAAAGAAAAGACTGGTACAAGACTACCGATACCTTAATGAGTGGACGGTCAAAAACAATTATCCACTCCCCTTGATAAGTCAATTAGTGGACAAATTACAAGGCGCAAAGTTGTTCACCAAATTAGACCTCAGATGGGGATATAACAATATCCAAATAAAAGAAGGAGACAAATGGAAAGCGGCATTTGTTTCCCACTCCGGAGCATACGAACCTTTAGTAATGTTCTTCGGACAATGCAATGCACCTGCTACGTTCCAGCAAATGATGAATGAAATCTTTGCTGATATGGACGGAGTCGTCATAGTCTACATTGACGACATAATGATTTTTACAAAAACAGATGATGAAGCTGAACACAACAAAATCATCAAAGAAGTTCTCAAAAGGCTTAAGGAACATGACTTATTTCTAAAACCTGAGAAATGCTTTTTCAAGCAAAAAGAAGTCGAATTCCTCGGAATGGTAGTAAACACTGAAGGAATTAAAATGGAAAAAGGAAAGGTGGAAGCCATCCTAGACTGGCCGACACCAAAGAATGTCAAAGGAGTCCATAGTTTCCTTGGACTCGCAAACTACTACAGAAGATTCATTCAAGACTTTTCACAAGTCTTGCGTCCCCTGAATGATCTCACAAAGAAAGACCAACCTTGGCAGTCGGGACCCCAAGAACAAGGAGCTTTTGATCAGCTCAAAGAAGCTTTTACCATGGCACCAATACTTGCTTACCTGGACAACAATAGCGAATTTCGCCTGGAAACTGATGCTTCCGACTTTGCAACTGGCGTGGTCCTTTCGATCAAACAAGAAAACAAGTGGCACCCTGTTGCCTTTCCCTCAGGTTCTATGGCCCCCAAGCAGAGGAATTATCCAATTGCTGATAAGGAAATGCTCGCCATTATACTGGCTCTAGAACAGTGGTGGCATTACCTTGAAGGGGCAGGAGAATTCGAAGTCTGGACAGACCATGCCAACCTCCGGTACTTCATGACGAAACAAGATCTAAATCATTGACAAGCGAGATGGGCTCAATGGCTCTCTCAATTCAACTACATCTTAGTCAACAAGCCTGGATCCCAGATGGGAAAGGCAGATGCTCTCTCTCGACGAGAGGATCATGCCATTGGCATTGACGAAGACAACAAGGGCATTCAAATGATCCCTGAAAACAGAGTAAGGGTACAAAGACAAGGCTTCTCAATCGAAGGAGAAGAAAGAAAACTCCTCGAAAGAATCATAGAAGCACAAGAGCAATGGAAGGGCAAAGATAAAGAAAGGCCTAACCTGCTATCCAAAGACAGAATCTTGTATCTTGGTGACAAGATCTTCGTACCTCCTTCAGGACAATTACACCAAGACATAATCATGTTATACCATGATTTGCCTATCGCAGGGCACGGAAGCACGAATAAAACATGGAATTCCATAGAACAATATTTCCAATGGCCTGGACTTCGAACCCAGGTTACAGATTATTGTTCAAGGTGCGATCGTTGCGCACGAATGAAGCCAACGAACAAGGCCCCCTCGGGAGAATTAATCCCCAATCCAATCCCAAATGGTCCATGGCAAGACATCTCTGTGGACTTTATCACCGATCTACCACTCTCCCACGGATACAATACGATCCTCGTGGTCGTAGACTGATTTTC
>JBBPKI010001156.1:0-14332 GCA_038089155.1 Nevesoporus exiguus
CTACCCGCCTAAACTTTCCTTCCGATGTCTGTTCGAGGAGCAAAGCGTTAAAAGGTTGTTCGATGCGAACAACTAAGCGCAACGCCCGGGTATGGTCGTCCAGTCGAGTCATCCGGCTGGCGACCGAGGACAAGGAGGATAATGGCGACGAACGAGACCGGACGATGTCCGCGTCTAACTCTGCGCTGATGATCAGGGGCGTAGCACTGATGTCTGGGATAATGTTTGGATCGATGTCTACAGCAGCGTTGAAGTCCACGTCGGAATCATAAGTCACGTCAGTCTCAGAATCGTCTTCCCAAGTAACTCCGCCGTGCATCTCCGACCGATCTAGGAGGCCACGGATCCATGGTTGTACAAAGCACAGCTTGCGTGGTTCAGCGAGGGAGATAGCGTCTGTCGTCTGGAATTCAACTTCTCCGAGAACGGAGGTCTTCGCATAGTATCGGTTCCCTTGGTGGCGGCGTAGTTTCTTCACGGGAAATACAATGCATGGGAGATGTACTCGACGATGAGCACCGATTACGGTTGGTAGACGGGTGATTCGATCATAGATTGTCATTGCCTCCTGCTGGGATAGCGTTTTCCGCAGCATTGACACGCGCGCCTCCATTTCGTCCTCATTCATAGCTGGTGATATAAATGGTGATTGTTTGTAAACGTCAGTAGAAGCGGGGAAGCAGCTGTTGAAACCAGATGATTTTCCAGTCCAGGCAAGCACGCTCGTTTGACCCGAACGGGTCAAGGTCTCCTCCAGGAGGTGGCCAAGGGCTCCTTCCCCTTCTCCATAGTTTGGTTTGATGTCGCTAGCAAGGATGCCAATCAAGGAGTATGCCATATCTTCTTCGATGGCCGCAGCACGTGTCGAAGCCAGGCGGAGCACTTCACGAACAGCCAGAACGCCTGGACGAAAACTAGTGATAATCTCTGGAACAACACCCAGAGCGTTTGCCAACTCTTCCACGATGACATGGGATTCTTTGTGATTGGCAGAGAAGTCGTCGAGGTAGGGATTCCATTCGCTATCGTAGAAACGAATGACCCTTGATGCGAGCAGTTCCAAGAGTGTCCACGCTCGTACCATCCATAAACTGTTCGCCAGATCCCCTGGCAGAGACGGCGATGGTACGCCGACCAGTAGAGCAAGTGTCATCGCTGCTTCCTCATACCACTGGTACATGGAAACAATTGACCTGCTCAGTAACATGCTGGTACCCTTGTTGATGCAACAAGTATCGCTCCAGGCCCAGCGATAGCCGTCGTCGCGAACCATCTCGCAGAATTTGCGTAGCTTGTCATTGAGAGGTGATGGAGGGAGAACCCAAACTGATTTCACCACGTTAACTTCATGGAATGATGGTTCCTTCCCTTCCCAGGTGTGAGAAAACATGACGTATCGGAAATATTCCGAGACGACTTGTAGGATGCGGCTTTCATCCAATTCCACAGTCATGGAGGAAACCAACTCCTTGAAAGTTGGATCTGCTTTGAATATACGAGTTCGCTCAGCTCCATCGCAGAGAAGACCAGTTTTGATATCAATAAGCACGAGGGGACAAAGCTCGAAGGTCCCATGGATTGCGGTGTCAATGGCAGCCATTGTCACCGTCGGTGGCACATAATTATTGTGCCGTTCTGGGGAACGCGTCAACGATCCGTAATGGTGACGGCAGTTACGGGAAATACTTACGGCGAATGGCCTGGTCTGGGGAGTTGTCGATTGCTGAAAGCATGGCGACGAACGCGTCAATAGCTTCGTCAAATTGCCGTGCACCGTGAAGCGCTGCGTGCCTTTTCTCGTAGCCCCAAGGGCAGGCGGGGTCGAGTTCAATAGCCTTGTGAATATATCATGTTAACAGTAAAACGCAAGATGAAAAGCAAACATACCTCATTTGCGTCACTGACAGCGTCTGCCCACAAGCCCTTTATTGCTCGCACCTTGCTCCGCTTGAGGTAAAGACCTTGAGCGGTTGGTGGATTGAGGGACAGTGCGACTGAATAATGCCCAATGGCTTCATCATGTACCTGCGAATGCATGGCGGCATCGCCCATACTCTCGAACGCCACAACAGATCGTCGGGTGAACTCTGACATCGCACGTCGGAATACGCATCAATTGAACAAGGACCAAAGAAAACCCACCACCGATCCAGTTGGCGGCCTCCCCGTTCGTTCGGACGCTTTCACCCAAGGTGTCGACCGTCTCTAGGAGCACCTCCGCAGCCTCTTTCATCCGACCGGTTGCGTGCAACGCCTCGCATAGTTGTCTTCTCACTGAGAGAGCAAGTCCATCAAGTTGCCACCCAAATATCTTTTAGGCAAGGTTAGCACGTGCCATAGCAGGGTCGCGACTGCTTACGAGCGAGATGCTCTTGAGGCGAGGAGTTGCATCTTGAGGCAGAGATTGAAGATGTGCACGTCTGAAGAGTTTTATCGCGCTCTCATAGTCACCCTCCTTCATGATCCTGTTTCCGAGAAGGACAAACATCTGTGCCTTGGGAAAACGTTGGTAGGCTATCCCAAGAACAAATCGAAACATGAGCATGCCTGGACAGCGAAGAAAATCAACTTGTCTTCCACCGTATCGATGAGATCGTGGACGCGTCCTATCGCATCATCCCGCTCTCCAGTCTCAAACAAGATGATGCACTAAACGAACCGCTGGTTAGCAGCAGAAAGCATCTGGCGTACAGAACACGCACGCGGAGTAGAAAGAGAAATGGAATTTCTTCAAGACTGCAATGCATGAACACAAGGTCGAATGCACGAATCCCCGCCTGAAATTCTCCTTGGCCTATACGCACTATGGCCTTTGCAATATAACCTACGATGCTCGGCTGAGCCTTGAGGGACTTGACACGAGTGAAAACTAGCAGGTGGGAAACACGACGGTAGCGTACCTGCTGAGCATCAGCGTATGCTCCACTCCAATCTTGCAAACGTGCGCGTATAAGCGCACGATTCGCTAAACCATGGTGCCTAGGATAAGGAGGATGGGTCATTTCTTCCGTGATGGTCGTCTCAGCTTCTTTCCAATCCCCCTGGACACACAGTTTGCATACCGGGCGACTGAGGTGCAACAGTGCCACCTGAAGAAGAGAAGATTAGGGTGCGTGGTTGGAATTGATGGTCCAGTGACGTTACAAACCGTCGATTCGGCGATGGCTGCATTTGCGGGAAACTGACAGTACGATTCGGGAAGAACACTCCGAACATCCCAGATAATGATTTTCTTGCCTGACCGCCCACCGCTCACAAGATAACTATCATCTTTGGAAAGAGCAATAGACTGCACCGATCCACTGTGGGTGACAACGGGACCGAGTCGTGAATGGGTAGACGTGTCCCAAAATGAAATGGAAGAGCCCGCAGAGGCTGCAATGAATTTGCCGCTGTTCGAAAGCACAATCGATGCAGGACTGCAGCCGCTATGGATTGGCCATTGAGAGAGCAAAGACCCGAAGGATGCGTCAAAGCACTGGATGTTGCCGTCATGCGATACGACGAAGAGTCGCCGACCATCGCTTGACCAAGCCAGCGGAACGGTTGGCTCATTTCCGTCAGAGCTAACTCTGACTGGAATGTCGACAACCAAGAGTCCATTCTCAGCATCGTGGATCCGGACGGAATTCTGAGAGTATGGAGAGATGGCAACGCGACGACCGTCTGCAGAAAACTTGAGGGCCACCAACGGGCCAGAGCGAGGCTCTAAGGGACCGACGAGGAGCTGACCTGTTGTTATATCCCAGAAAGAGGCGGCACCATCGTATGAAGCCGTTCCAACTGTCCTCGAGTCAGGCGAGACGTCGACAGCTACGACCCAGTAAGAATGGCCCTTGATTTCAACGACCTTTTTCAGCGTTGCCGTGTCCCATACGGTCACTGACCCGTTCTTCGCGCCGCTCACGACGTACTTGCCATCCTTGGACGCAGCAACGGTGAGGACTTCACCCCCACAGGCTGCAGCCCCTGCCTCTCGGCCGTCGTCGACGTTCCAATAACGAAGGGCGCCCGTGTCTCCGCCGGTCATAATTCGCTTTTCATCGCGCAGGAAGATGACAGAGTTTATGGGGTTTCTGCCATCGATCTCGACGAGCTTATGGCCGTCTACAAACATTCAGCACCGCAGTCAGCGAAATCTAAGAATTGGAACGTACCGCCCGCCGTCGACGACATGGGCTAGGGTTGTAGGTGTGGTGTAAGAGTGGGTGGTACTTTTACAAGCAGCACAGAACATCCCTGGCCCACTGTAACACCGACACTTTGAAACACTCGCGCTCACCTGCAATTTCAAATTTCATCCCTCGCGTCACGTGCCGTGCTATTAGGAATGATGTCATTCTCGCGGTCTGAACGCCTCACTGAACATGAGGATGGGGATTTAGCAATATTGCGTACGCTGGAAAACTAGCCGCGGCACTGGCATGCTTTACACGTCCTCTGCTTTCATATCCGCGCTGCTCAAGATTACTGCATTTCAGGGTACGATATCCCACAATAATGTCTGCGTAGACGTCGGTCCAGTCCTACCTAGCCGAGCTCTTGAGCTGAGTTAGCATTCGGCATGTCTCACCAAAGCCTAATTACACACATATTTTATCCCTCTTTAGCATCTAGCTCAGCGTGCACTCGGCTGTGAAACAGTAAGTCATAATTCGTTCGAGCGGATATAATACCGCCAATCAAAACACCCCCTGGGGCCGGCAAGCATGCAAGGATGGGGGAACAAGCGCAGCTTTAGAGCTTATTATCTAGGAACATTAACGACAGGCATCTTGAAAAAAAAGGCAGAACTTTTCTGCTACGTGGCACCGTGACACCAATGGCGATTTCCGAGATGAGGTCCAGACGCATCCAAGGCTGATGATAACATGAAAACGCTGCAGAGACAGTCGTAAACGCTCCAGCTCCAATACGGCGTTAGTCTCTGGTAGGTGGCTAAACTAACGAGTCTTGGACGTAGTGAAGACCGAACGCGAGTCAGTGTACACAGCCAAGATTACAGAACGAAAGACGACGCACATCAGCTGAGATTGTATTTCTGGCCGATCTACTGCAGTTGTTAGTATCGTAAAGTGACGAAACCAAATGCAGCGAGGAGCATATTGACGCTGTTCTTCACCTTCTCGCCAGTTTATTCAGCGAAGTAGCGCCAGCGCATCACCGTGGCACTTACCTTAGTCTTGGACCTATCCGTTCTGTTTAAAGAGTACTGGCGCAAGCAGGCAATGATAACAGATTCCGTAGCTGAGCGATCATTTCGTTTGCGTAGCTGCATGTTAGTTGCAGCAATCCGGTGGCAAATATCTGCAGAATACAGGGGCGAGATGGTTCCAAAGTCGGGCGGAACGCCTTCCGAATCACTTTCGCCATCGCTGGCGTCCCGGTCCAGAAATATGATGATTGGGCTCTAAGCTACTTCTCGGACTGGAGAGCGTCTATGCCGGATGGTTCGGATGTCTATGCAACGACTCATCACCAGGTAGAGGCAGTTGGGCGTGTGGCAGAAAATATACTCCTTGGATGGTTTTTGGATATTGCTAGCGGACGGTGCTTAAATGTAATGTTTCCAAGTCGATGCTAAGTGTGACAGTTAATTCGTTGGGTGTGCAAGACGTCGGGGATGGTAGATGTCAATGGGATTGTTTCCGGTTCCGTTTGGAGTGAGTTAACCAGTCACGTTCCTTTCCAGCTCAGCCTTCTTCCGGACGGCCCGAAGAAAATTGTCCCTCATAGGCAAAATTCACATAGCTCGACATTCACTCGCAAACGTAGCTACGAATAGGATGTGAGTGGAAGTTTGGAATAATCTGGCTGACAACTTCTTTGTGGCCTTATTTCATTGCACAAAATGTTTGCACCTAGCGACGTTGACGAACGGCGAAACAGGGACACGGAAGATATGCCATAAGCATTTGTAGAATGACCTATGCGCGAATTAACCCCGGAAGAGCAAGAAAGGAGTGGGCTATACGAGGGTCCTCTCAGCCAAGACTCCTCCGTTGAAGGTTAGCCTCTTGGCTGCTGCTGTCTGCTTGCACAGATAGCGGTAAAGATGCCCTTCAATTCCTTGATGCAGGGTATTGACACCAGCACACGTCTACTAACTTGCTGTTTAACCGAAAGACGTGCAGTTCAACATCTTTGCTGGTGATCTAGTGTGACTGTCGGCCGCACTTCCTGCAGGTCATTCGAACACGGTCATGATCATGCTCGAAAGTGACGTCGTTTTTTGAATGCCTGCAACCTGGAGTACCGCATTCCGTGAACTCAAGGTCTGACGTAAGGGACCTGTTGAGCGATCGATCGGCAAGACACACCTGGGTTATGGCGGTCTCTGAATAAAGATCACGTTGGTTGCTTGTAAAAGGGGGTGTCATAACCAATGGCTCGTAACATGGTGGGCCAGAGGCCTTCTGTCTTGTCGACACCGATTTTCTCAGATGGTGCGGCTGATCTCCCTGCAATAGAGCTCATTAACCCTACTGTCGCGCCTTCAGTCACCAGGAAGAGCCCTGTCCATCCACCTCGTGCCAATTTAGAACAGTCATACCAAGTTTGGTGAGAAATGTGGTCTGGACAGTTGTCGTAAATAGAGCGCTTGATAAACACCTGCGGCGCGTCCATAATACCCAGGGCTCCAGTGCGATATCCTATTTGTACGGACGGGAAGACATGCAGAAGCTGCACCCCGAATAGATCACTAAATGTGAGTGTTGTTCGGGGGAGAGGATGGCTTACATGGGTTGGATCAGCGTACTACTGATACGCAAGGTCGATTAACAGCGCTTCACGCAGGAAGCTTTCTACGTCAGTGCTGGCAAGGGTCACTAAAACCAGAGGCCAGGTGAGTTTGGCCTTTTTCCTACTGCTGTACCCGATGAATCCGCACTGTGTGCAGTTGCATTAGAGATGGACTACTTGTAGTGGAATGGATACTCACTGGAGCTACATTATCAGGTTTACTCGCCCTACGGCGTTTGCAGTAGTAAATAAGACATACGGATGCACGTCTTGCAAAGTGAAAGCAGGGAGCTAACTAACATTGGTAGCACTGCCAACATACTCCGCTCAGGATGCACTGTGGCTTAGCGAGGCATAAGCATGGCCGCAGTGCTAATATTTTTGGAGCCCAGTAGTAACTCTCGCGACACGAAGTACAGGGCGGCGATTACAATTAGACCATGACAAAGGACTAATTATGTACATATGTACAGAGTCGTGGCAATAAGAGCTTTGGTAAAGCATTATTGGGCACGAAGACTCTGCAGAGAGCTTGTCGTACGGGATAGTGTCGTATGAAGTGGAATGTCCTGCCACGAGTCCTGCCCTCGAGGAATCCTAGCCCGGAATCTGATCCCATCCAACGCTCTCCCGGTGGGTATTGCCCGCACGAATTCACCCTTTGAAATTCGACGTCGACCAGCTTTCTCATTCTGTATGATGATCAGCAGTGCTGTCAATAGCTGCCAAAGTGAAGTAACCCAGTGTGCACACGAGAAAGTGCGCGATTTAACACATACTGTAAGTTGAGACATGATGTCGAGTGCAGAAAATGAGGCAGGGCTGCCCGATACGAAGAGTGCAAGCACAGTGCAACTACAGACCCCGGATATGGCACCCGACTCGACGACGAGGTATATTGAGGACATGAATCGATTGGACGTGGTGGCAGTCAAAGAAGCCATTGTACGACCCATCCACCACAGACGTATCACGATTGCCCCCGTGACAAACACATTGAGAGTAAACCCGAATACCCACCCTGATATAATGAGAGAGGTTGTTACTGAGCTATACAATGCACTTTCGGGAGGCGGAGGTATCGAAGAGGCTGCATAGAGAGAGCCTGAAAGGTGAAGATGTCGGCGAGCGCATCCAGTGGTGCAATGGGAAGTTCACTAACCTATGCTGCCAGTTGCTAATGCAATCTGTGAGTTAATCTCAGCTGAAGACTTTACTACAGATAACCTCGGTGATTGGTTACCTACAGGAAAGATGACGGCCCTCCAGTCACACATGAAAACAACATACAGTCGCCAGATCTATGGATAACGTCTGTGTATCTGTATCCATGTCAATATGATCATACTAGGCTTACTAGGATGGAGTCTAAAGCGAACAACTTTATTATTTCTTGAGCAAACCTTCGGTATCAATAAGGGTCTCGCGTACCAGAGTGACATATACATTGTCCTTGAGCACCCGGATTGGGGATTCGAAATCGAGCCAATATGTTGTGGAGTAATCGGGGGTTTCTGGCGCCGCATAGACGAAGGCGTCGAGCAATTGTCGCAGAGATGCCCCCACATGAATAGTGCAGAGAAGAAAAAGTATCGTGGACGTTACTACAAGAACCCTACCGATCAAACACGATCAATGGTACGCTAGCCACGCGCCATAAACTAAAACCTACCAACGCAAAGTAGCAGCCTTCTCACCCCGCAAGAGAATGAACATGCACAGTCCGAACGTGGCGCAGCTACACGTTGGAGGCCATTTGAAAACACACGTCTTTTTCGCACATGGTGCTTACTTACTTGACACCTGTGGATAATGTACTAAGTATCAGCGAGAGGTTCGCAGTAAGGAAGACACGAAACACACCATATAAAACAGTCTCCACCCATATCCCAATCATGGATATTTTTCCTAAGGCGGGAAGCTCAGTACTAGCAGTCACCATCTTGTCCCAGCTTGCGGCACGAACTTGACTCAAATGCAACTGTTAAACATGCTGCGGGGATTTAGTATGACACGCATCCGAAGGCTATGTTGAGTCTGCCCAAAATGGTTCACCGGCAACTTGCCAACTTGCCGCTGAGACTCTAAGCCCTGAGAAGCCCTTACTCATTGGTTAGGTCCAAAAATGTACATTACTAGTTACGTTATCTGGCGAATCCGCTCACCCCTGTCCAGAGGGTCTGCTTGCCCCGGACTGGTCATAAGTCTAAGAAACGACCGCTGGGAAGGACAATAGGCTCACTTCGCTCAACTCCTATCTCCGCCATGCGTTCTCGGATATCTCTACATTCTCGAAATACGCCGCATTTTACGTCCTGCGAGCTGTCATTATGGCCCCACTCCCGAAGCTCAGTCCTGAACAACAGGCCAAACTTGCGGAAGACCCTCATGCCATCAGCGCGTACAACGTTTGCCTCAAGCACGAACAGGAACTCTGCACTCGTGCCAACGATGTACGCTGCATCAGGGTCCTCGGCTTCTTTCTGCTTTATGCTCCCAAACACGACGTTCGCGCCTACCTCGCCAAGTCCATATTCTCCTGCCAAGATGAGACGGAAGTCCTGGTCGAACTTGGTAAAATTTTCGAGATTTACGTTTTCTTACCTTGTGAGCTCTCTCTTTACCACTCTCACCCTCCAAGTACCAGCCAACCTTCCACCTCGCTCAGTCAAGAAATACAAAGGTCGAACTCCGGCAACCAGCAGTCACCCTTCAAGGCCGTCCTTCAGCCAACACTGGAAAGAGGTGAGAGAAAAAATCTCTGAGGCTCCCAAGGACCATAGGGACGCCAAGAATCACGTTAGTAAATGTTTCATAAGTCTATTTCTAGCTCTAGCTCTTGTTTCTCATTGATTGCTTCGCACAGGCTCTCATTCGAGACAAATGGGCATGTGCCATATCGGGTATCCCCGACTCTAGCATCCCACCTGATGTCTTGGCTCAAGTTCAACCCCAGCCGACAATTCAGGTATATACAAAGTGTGCCCATATCATTCCAGAGGCTATGTTCTTTAATGTGAAAGATAAATCTGATAAGAATGCAAAGGTATGTGGTCGTGTGCTCTCATTGTGTTAAGTAGCTCAGTCCAAATGCTCAGCTTAACTACTCCGCTTGTATATTGACCATCCTTGAGATGTTCCGTTATGACATCAGCAGTTTCAATGGAGAGAAACTTCATCATTTGACTAATGTTATCACTATGCAGAATGACATTCACGACTTCTTTGATCGGCTGGAGCTCTACTTGGAAGCCACGGTAAGTTTCGTGCGGTGTTCTCCGGGTTACGGCATTCGTTGGGTATCACCACAGCCCAAGGAAAATTGCTACGAAATCAAGTACTTCTCGAATTTGGGCCCCGCAATTATGCCTCAATTCATCTCGTTCTCAACTGACGATCCAGAGCATCTTCCTGTCCCCTCGCCGGAGCTGCTTGCCTTACACACTACTTGCTGCAAGGTTGCTCACATGTCTGGCGCTGCCGAGTATATCGACAAGATTTATGATGATGCCGAGGAGATAGGCGGGTTGGCCCTTGACGGCACTTCTAGTGACATACTCTACTACAAGCTGTCGTCTTTAGCAAACTCTTCAGTCAGCATATGGGACTGACAATTGTGTTGGCGTGCGTAATATCATGTAAGTACTAGCCTGCTCAAGATGGTTTGCAACGCCGCTGGCAACTTAGCAACTTGCCGCTAAGATCCCAAGACTCCGAGCCCCGAGACCTGCACCTCATCCCGTATTCTGAGGAGCGACGTACAAACAGACACACAATCGAAATTTGAGTCGACCTCCATCCCGCAAGAGGCCCGTGCCACACATTGCCTTGCAAGAAGCACTGTTGCCTGATTCCTTGGAATTTAGTACTAGTACTAGTAGTACTGCTGTGACCCTTGCAATACGAAGCAAAGGCACTCCGAAGGACCGGACATATTATAAATATGAGCATGGCAAGAAACCTAGCCACGGGTAAAGCACTGCCGGCCACGAACGTCATGCAGCGAGCTCACCAGGCGGGACACTGGTACAAAGAGAACCGTCCGGCTGTGAGTCTTGCTCCAAGAGAATCCAGACTTGAAATCTGATTTCTGATCGAGTCTAGCCTGGATGTAACTCAGCGACCGTCACAGAGAGAATGTGAAAGCGCTGAGGAAAGAGCAAAGGCGACGATGCGCGAAGATAATCTACTGCTGATGTAATGCGTGGGAGTGCGAGTGGGACGAGATGATATACGATAGGAAAGAGTAATAACTATAACGATAAGGATAGCAGACGGAAAGAGGAAGACTGGTACCTCCAACAATTTCGCCCTGGGCTCTAGCGGAGGACGTTATCGAAATGCAATATCGATCAAATATCTCATTCTGTGTGATGATCAGGAGTGACGTCAACAACCACCAAAATGAAGCCACATCTGAAGGTAAGACGGGTCAGCACACACAATCACTTGAGAATGGATGTTGAATACGGTAATTGAGACAGGACTGAGAGGTACGAGGAATGCAAACACAGGGGCTGTATGAATGGAACCTGAATTCAGTGATGAGGTATATTGAAGATCAAAATCGATTGATTGGGATGGCGATCAAAGAAGCTATTCAGCTATCTGCTAGAGAGGTACTGCAGCTGCACTTGTGACAAAAATAATGAGTGAATCGAAGCATTCATCCTGATGTTATCAGAGTGGTCCATACAATGCATTGTGTGAGAGCGCGGGCATAACCGTAAATGCACAGAGGAGACCTAGAATGATGTCAATAGTCGGCCAGTATGTACAGTACTGTTTGGAGTTTACCGACCGACGCCGCCAGCTGCTAACATAATCTGAGAGTCAATTTCAGTCGAACGTTTTACTGCAGATGATCCTGATAATTGAGCACCCACGGAAAATACAACTCCCTACCAATTGCGCATAGTCTGGCGATAAACAGCGTATATCTTATTGACTACGCCGTTATTACTATATTGGACTCACCACCATGAAAAATAGGTCGAGAAGCCTTATTATTCCTTCAGTGAAATTTCGGTATACTGACGCAGGCGTTGCGTACCAGAGTGTTATACACATTGTCCTTGAGCGCCTGCACTGAGACATTGAGAGCAAGTCGATCTACGCAGCTGTGAGTTTATCAACACCATTTGAGGGGGTCTGAATTCTTTTGCACAGACGGGCTTCCTTGGCACCTATGATTAATACAAATGTCAGCGAGAGACCCCAGTAGTCAGTACGTCGCAAGTCGGACATAGTGCATACCGTATACTAATATGGCAGTCTCAACCTATATCGCGATCATAGGTATTTGGCCCATGAGAGTAAGTTCAGTCCTGTGGGTCGTCACCCTGCCCCAATTCTCTGTGCAGACATGACTGGATGCATCCAAGCAGCATCCTGTGTGGGGATATACTCGGACATGCCACCGAAGGTGGCAAACCCATTGGCACTCAGGTCACGTGCAGTAGGTCTCTGCCTCTTCATATTCCGCAGAAATAGATGCTGTTCCGTTTTGTCCTCGTACCTCGTAGTCGCCCGTATAGATCGTGGAGTCCGGCCATGTCTCGCCCAGATCCCTCTGTGTTTCTTGCCACTAGCCACGGCAGGCTTTCATCTGCGCTGCTAGTGCAGTAATGTTCATCTTGCGAGTGCACTACTCTTCCTGAAAATCATGCTCACCACTTGTCTGGCCGAGAACCTTAGGAAACCATCGAACATTATTGGCCATTCCGATCATGTTTGAAGTTCGCCCTGAACGCCGAGTTCCACGAGCGCCAAATGTCAGAACGTCGATACGCCAAGCTGAGCGAAACTCATGCAAGTATGATGCGCTGCATAGTACAGGTTTCCTGGAATGGACCAAAAGAGCTCGACGTAAGTGCCATGGCCGAACACTGTTGCCAGAAGTGTCGTGCCATCACTTCGGTAGGCTCAAGGTGTGTTGATCTCACTGCCTCAGGTTGCACTTTTCAAGAGCGATGAAAGTCATTCCTGCCAAGACCCATTTCTTTTGTAGACTCTTGATGCATCTCCCACCCTCGCATCCTTCGCCTATTTCTCCGCTTAGTCCGCATCCCTCCGGCCTCGCACGGCCTCTTCTGGAGTCTTCAAAAATCTATTTTTTTTTTTACAATTACGCATTCTGCGTGTGACAGATCTCTAAGCCACCGCCAAGGGGGTGTCCCGCCTGCATCTCCCACGTCACGTCATCCATAACGATGGCCAAAGAGCACGGACTTTCAGAGCGTTTGTCAACAAAAGTCGTTACACATCCAGTCATAGGATTCGAGCCTCGGACCAAGAGCCGTCTCTAATTTTGTAAAGATATTCTATGCTGGTCTTTTCAATTTCGTTAATAGGAAACGTCTAGAAAGCCTTGCATCGTCCGTCCGACGCGCAAGGCACGGGTTTTTCTGTTATTAGAATGAGGACCGTCGTCAGCCGGATCCACGACCAAGGAGATGATGTACCTTTCAAGCAATAAGAACCATCTACAGCACACAACAGCCCCACTATGCTTTCTATTGCGTCTGCGGTACTCCCCCCGTCCGTGTCGCCCCTTTCAGAGCGGCTCGGGGTACCGGTACCCTGTTGGTCCTCGTTATCGCCTCCATTCATGTTCGATACACCAGTAGATGTGTTGTTATTGGGGTTGTTGTCCGAGGTGTCACCGCCACTCCGAGCGGTGATGCAAATGTCTGCACGAACGCGAACTATTGGACTATCGTCACCTTCTTCTCGGCGGGTTCAAGTATGACGTTGCAGACTTTTCGAGAACCTACCTTCAGCGTTTACCGCTCTGTCAGCACGGCCGCGGACGTTGACCGGGACGACCGCAGCAGCAGCAAGACCGGGACACAATGCAAATGAGACGAGCCAGAATGAGAAGCGCATGATGATCAGGGGTAAGAGAAAATCCGGTGCGCCCGAACTCAAATCAAAGGAGGTCGCTGAGAGGCTTGGAGGCAACTGACCCGGTATCGTTCGACTCGCAGCCAGACCTACTTATAAGCTTCCAGGAAGACATGTCTCAAACGCTGAAAAAAAGGGGGTGCACCATACTCGTCTCAGTTGCGAATTTACCAGCTCTGCGTACGCTGCACGCTCGTAGTCGGTCTATGCCGAGGAGCAAATGGCTCCGAGTCCGTTTTCACGAGACCGAACCCCTGAATCAGGACCGACGCACTCGCGGAACGAACTTTCGAGGATTGAGTACTTACGCTTTCCGCTGCTGGTATTTTGCTGTCCTGTCCGTGCATCCTTCGCTTATTTCTTCGCTTAGTCCGCATCCCTCCGGCCTCGCACGGCCTCTACTGGAGTCCTCAAAAAATCTATTCTTTTACAATTGCGGATTCTGTTGGAGATCATCCCGTTTCCTAGTACATACTTAGTATTCTTTCGTACTTACATTAGGTTACCATATTTGGACGACAGCGTCCATTGACTCGCGCGTCCGCCTGTCACTGCGCTTTCTCCAGTCTCGTACAACGTCGACTGGAGGTAAGCATCCACTGTACACCACACAATAGTCACTTACTCATGTACTATAGCCCTTACAGACTCGTGTTACAGGTAACTACTAATACAGTCTCGT
>JBBPKI010001157.1:0-14307 GCA_038089155.1 Nevesoporus exiguus
CGAGAATCAGGAGTTTCGACCATACCAAGGCTCGGAAAATTCCGGTGAACGAGGGGACTTCTGCGCTGTGGAGTCTCCGCGTATTCGTGCACACGTTCGGTCGCTAGCCGAAACCGGGTTCTGGGAAGGGATTCGCATGGACTATTTTACTGGGCATTAGCGGGTTTCGAATGGAACTATCAGCACTAGTAAGGTACTAGTGAAGGACGCTAGTAAATCAAAATAATTGTCACTTCCTACCTTGCCCGGGAAGGGGATTGGTGCGAAGACGATTGGCGGGCATATTGCTTGCTATTGTGCTATAGCTGGCGGAACGCACGAGATATCGCTCTAGAACGCCTCGTGGGGCATGGTAATGATAATTCCAGAAAGGCCGTTCCTTTATCTCCCACGGCTCGACCCAGTCCCAAGGGGAGGCTGCCCTTCCGACGCCCTTCCGCGAGGTTCATGACGTCGAGGTGCAGCATCTCGATCCTACTAGACCAGTCGATAATCATATCATATCTCATCAAATCAAATACATCGCATCTCAGCTTGTCCTCACATCTCACATGAGCTCAATGGGCACCGCGATGGTAGGGTACGCTGCGCACATCGGCCTGCAACCCGCTCCCACGGGCTTGACGTCGCTATCCCGTCCATCAAGGTTGATCGATGATCTCAGGACCGCCAACGCGGAGATTGCAGCCAAAGAATACCGCACAGCGCAGATCATGGCGGAGGAAACACAAGCCGAGGGGATGATTGTTACAGTCTTCGGGAGCTAGGTGGAAGCGATGCGGGTGCGCGTCTCGCAGATGACCTCGGACGGCCATATACCTCTCCATTCCCCGGCAAGGCACCGCCATGGATGATTGCAAGCACGGGGTCATATGGAACGGGCATCTCGTCGTCAAGTGTGCGGATCCGCCCTAGTCCAGCCTGTGCACCCGCGCGTAACTGGCGGTGATGGCGGGCAGTCGATTTCATTGGGTTGCCGACGTTGCAGTGAGCGCCAAGGGAGCGTTTTGCTGCTTCGAACGTAGCCAAGTGGATGACTGTACAGGGACGCGGTGGTCGAATCGACTGTGCCTCGTGCCTCTCCAGGAGAGATAGGTCCGCATCGCCAGCTGCCCTAAGGTGAAAGAGAGGTTGATCGACCAGACAGAGCACGTAAACCAGATCGCGTACTGTTCGGCCAAGCTCACGGCGCGCGAACTCTTCGATGCGCAGCTAAGTCGCACAAAGGCGCTGTCCTGTTCCTTTTTCTTTATTTCCCATTCTTTTCATTTGCGTCCTGCTGCGTCAGCGCTACGTGATGTTCGATCTGGAAAATGATGGTTAACGAGATAGCGTACGTTCCCTGCTCCGCATTGTTGCCACTGGCACCTTCCTACAGCACTCGGGTTAGGAAGCCATGAAATGAGTGTGGAGTCATGTGCGCCCGAAACTATAACGACGGCCATGCGAAAGTAGATGTAATATAAATGTGCTCGATGGAGTTGGCCAACAGGTCAAGCGCAGTGGAGAGCAAGGGGCGACGACTCAACACGAGGTGGATGAGTGATTTCTCCGAGGTGATTTCTTCAAGACTGTACGTCTTGAGCGCGTTTGGGAGAGTCCGGGGTTAACGTAGGAACACGGCGGTGGCGCGATGTTAAGATGGCCGACTAGTGTGCGATAGGTTACGTTGGAAAAACAGAGGATGTGTGTCGTACCTCGTTTCTAAGGAGGCGCCCTATATATCATTGGTAAGCGCAATTGTTGGTGGCAAGGTCCAAGGGGAACATTGATGATGCCGGCCCATCATATTGTTTCAGGTCAGAGCGCGAATACGCAGCCTGTTGGCCGGTGTGCACGTGATCGTTGAGGTGGGAAGGTTCTCGGGCGGTGGTGGGGTCGCGTTGTCGAAAGTGGGTTTACGCTGATCGTTCAGGTATTTACGAAAATGGAGCGTACAACACAAATTGGTGAACGTTCTGGGTAAGGACACTGCCGAATGGCGAAGATGAAAGGCGGGACGACGAGATGAAGCTGCGATGGATCACGAAAGCCAATAGCTCGACCGCTGGGCAAGTTAATGCGGGGTACGGTGGGGATCTGCTCCTGTAACCCCTATCTGTCATTCGAGCCGCGCTCGAGGGGAGCGAAAATGAGTTTGATCGCAGCAGTAAGTAGATCAGATTGTCGTTGGGGCAATCGCGGCAGAAAATGTGTGAACACGAAGCATAACGCCACTGTGCGGTTGATAAAGTGGTTAAAAGACAAGAATGGTCAAAGAGCATCGTAAGCATGAGGTGAATGGCTCGATGTCGAGCGTAAGAGGCGTCGGGGAGCGCCGAGGTTGGAACAGATCTTGACGGACATGATTTGTGTATGACAAAATCTCGGGTTGTTCGGATCTGAATTGGAGAACATGGAAAGGTGTTCCCGTTGTTGGACTAGCGTCAAGTGGCGGATGATGGGGCGGGAATAAGGCGAGCTATTCCGGAGCAGCCAGCCGGCAACGTGCCGTGTGGGAACTAGACGGGTGTTAGTTCGCGTATGTAGCCCGGGGCTGGCGAACATGTGCATCTGGCGCGTCACAATTGTACGGAACGGTGGTGCGACAACGGCGTGTTTACCCCGGGCGCAAATGACCAAGCCCGTCCCGCAGCGAAAAAGACCACCCTTTTTTATTGTTATTTTCTGCTGGCAAGGTCAGTTTCAGAGGAGAGATGCCACACGTTGCCACGGGATGTTTCGAGGTACCACTGGACAAGGTTTGACGTAGTGTGGGTATACCGAAAATGGCAGGTCATGGAAGATCGCCGCCGGTAGATTGTGTGCAGGGACGTCGGAATGGGCTCATTATCCTCGCTCGCATCATCATCAGCCCAACGGGGACCTCGCAAACGAACAACAGCATTCATGTGCGAGTCATTCTTTTAATTACCATCCTCCCCCTCCTTCCCCCCTTTTCCTCCTCTCCCAGACACCCCCTCCTGGTAGCTCGCAATGGCCAGTTTCTTGCGCAAGAAAGCTACCTTGGCCAGGGGAATCTCCTTCCGCGGTTCAAAGCAGCCGTCTTCCTCCATTTCCGACTCTCCGAACGAACGACTTTCCTCCGATACGCCTCCTTCCCTTCCTCCGCTCTTCCTCTCCACCTCCCTTGCAGATCCCGACCCGGTCTCACGTGCGGCCCCTATGCTCCCCGCCGCCGCGTCCCCACCCGCGGTCCCTCTACCCACCCTCGTCGCCGAATCTCACCTTGACGATGCCTGGGACCCCTGGAAAGCGATTGCCGACACCAGCCCACCTCGCTTAGATAGCCGTCCGACCCAGCCTTCTAGTACCCCTCCCGTCCAGAATACCCCTCCGTCCGCGCTTTGTGTGGCGCAGCCTCCTCGACTATCGGGTCCGTTTGTTCGACCGCACCGTGGGATGCTATCTGACTTGCATATGTCTGTCTAGCTGGCAACGGTCCCGTAGATGTATCGAGCTCTTGTAACACTGCAGTTACCTGTGCGAGTCCGGTTGCTACGGCACAAAGTCCGCGAAAGATCTCAACTCGACAAGCCCAAACCCGACTGCGAGATGCACATCCGAAAAGCGACGCCCTTGGCAACCAAGCTCTCACACAAAAACAATCCAGCAGTCCTCCTCCTTCATCGTTCGCCCGTCCCTCCTCGAATCCCTCCGCCGTGGTTCGCGGGCAAATGGCCCCTGCATCCAGCTTCGACTTCGAAGAATCCTTATCTGCCGCCAATGTGACCTCAGTCGTCAATCAAGGTCGTTCATATCCCCCACCCATACGGCATCCCACTTCTCCCGCACTCCCCTCCCAAGGACCGCAAATGGGGATCCCATGTCCTCCATCGTCCCCTGCGCACCGCCATCACACCGTGCCACAGAAGCCTGGATCGAGCTCTGGTCTTTCTTCTAGTGGTCACCACACCGATGCCACCCGGAGAACCGATGAATCGTACAGTACATCTACGTCAGCAAGCTCGGTGTCCCCCGCTGAGGTGAGAGATGGCCTCCTTTTGCAGATAGATTTGGTAGCTTTTCATAACACACCTCCGGGTCCACTGCGCCCGGCGTCGGTAGTGCGAACAGTGGAGCTCGGTGATTATCCTCCCGGCGCACGATGCACGACTCGATGGCTCCCCCTTCATGTATGGGCGTACCGTAGATCTGTTGATGTCCACCCGCGCGCTTATTTGTCTCTGTTTGTCCTGACTCGTACTAACTTTGGTTTGTATTAGGTAATTGACGTCAGAACCCGCAGAGGCGGGCGCCTAGATCCCGTGAGCAGTTCGTAACTTACATGATATTTTCCGACCTAACCTGTTATAAAATGACAAGGCCAATGGCCCTGGCCATTCGCACATCGAACACAACCAGCCACACACCTCGCTCACGTCACGTCCATCCACGTCCCCCAACGTGCACACTCGCGTCTATCGTTCGGCCACCACTCCCTCCGTCCCACCAACCAGCTACCCTGACCACTCGCGAACCCTTACGCGACAGACCTCTCAATCTAGCCTGTCGTCCTCCACGGCGCACCCGGAGTCCCACGCACGCACTCCCATGTTATACGACCTCCTTCGCTCAGGAAACGAAGAATCAGGTCCATTGCGAAGAGGACCTCTAATTTTCGCTGCCACGCCATCTGCGTCGCAGTCCTCTGGACCGGTCAGCAAGACCCCAGCGAGCAGCAGGAATTCGCACGCACACAATCCTTATCCTTCCTCACCCGCCGAATGCGCGCCTCTTGAGCCATCCTCTTCGTCCTGGCGCAACAGCTCCCTTGCCCCCGCATTCCGCGGCGCTCCAGCTGATCTGCGTTCTCACGAAGCTCGCATTATCAATTCAATCTCGCACTCAACCGAGCTCCCAGCTCTGAACCACAAGTCAAGTAAAAGTAGCTTGCGGGCGGGGGTAGAACGCACCCCCTCTGCCGTTAGCAGGGGCGACCTGGCATCTGAACATACCCGACCTCGCGTTCTGACCAAGGCACGTCCTACTACCCCCCAGAGGCCAGGCACAGCTTCTTCCCATAAGTCACTTCCTAAGCCGGGTGATCCATTACTCCTAGATGACGATCCCTTTGCAAGGGTCGAGGGTGTGAAAATGTTGAAGCCGAGGACCCGGTCATCCTCTGGAGCCTCTCTGAGTCTGCGTACGAGCAAGGAAGATATATCTACAAGCGAAGATGGTCATGTCAAGGCGCCAAACACCCCTCCGGTTTCAAAGGCGCCATTGATCCCTGTATCCTCCTCCGACGCTCCTATGCTATCTGGTACTCCCCCACCAGCTATCCTCGAAAGGTCACCACTGACACCCCCTGATGATTACAAAATTGCCCGCCAGCAACGTCGTGGTCAGTGGTTGGAGAAAGCCTTACCGCTCGCTGTCTCAGAAGTGGTCGCAAAGCAAGTTGCTGAGGAGGAAGAGCAACCACGTGAACCAACGCCACCCCCAACCTATTTCCCAATCATGGCATTCATGTCGGATGCGAACCTTTTTCCACTGCTTCTGCCCTACTTGTCCTATCCGGAATGGCTTGCACTCTATAGTGCGAACAACCAAATTCAGGAATTGTTCCAAAGCAGAGTTCTGCGCGAGTTTGTCCTAGAGCGTTATTTAGGTACAGTCGGCTATTCGAAATGGGACTATGAATGGGCAGAACCCCTTGCATTATCGTTGAAGGCAGGTTTGGCACCGCTTTACGCCCCCGCAGCTATTGACATGATGAGTCTAGGATCTCCACAATTATTTACGAGGCGTGGCGATGCCAGCACATGAATATGCTCGGCTCGCCGGTACATACCTGCAACCTCAAGCGGCGAACCGGGTCACTCAGGCGACCTCGGGCACACCTGATATCCTGGTATTGGCGCTCACCACGCGGGCTTACACTCGAGTTGTCCTCCGTCTCCGCGCTCAGGCCGAGTCCGAGGCCAGATACCTCAAGATGCGGTGGATGGCCGAATCGAGCCAGACCACGAATACATCGCATCCAGGCACTCGTCAGCACAGCGTATCAAGCCGCGCGCCATCCCCGTCATCTTCCTATTCTCACTCTCGTAACCATTCTCATGGGAAGAACGAACGAAGCCCAAGTACTTTATCACCAAGAGCTTCTAAATTCAGATCGCCCCTCTATCGACCCGGACGTGCACCGATCTTGAGGGTCTTTGTACCTTCGCCCGAGGGAGATTGGTTGTCTGATGCGAGCGTTGTGGAGTGTGAAGCCGAACTAAAACGATCCGGCGTTCTTAAGCTTCTCCGGGTGGGCGATATTGTTTGGGATGTTGCCGTTGGAGATGAAGGAAATCTAGGTCGGTTGATATGGGACGGGAGTTATCTCGTGGTACGCTTCTCCTCGGATTCATGTTGCAATTCCGCTTCCGACACTCGGCTTCTACAGGATCTTGACTACAGATACTCCCGTATGGGCGAACTGTCTCCGTACTTCCACAGCTTGGCGTTCTCTCCTTCATACTTTCATCGCGTTATTCGTACCGGTGGTTCCGCATCACACAACCCTCATTGCAACCCTATTGTCTACATTGACGTAAGCCCATGGGGCCGCGAGATTGCGACCAACTTGCAGTTGTTGCAGGACCGAGCTCGGACGGAAACGTACGTATTATTCTGATCCTCATGCGATCCATACTCACGCTGGACCACAGCCCGCACGGCGCCCTCCATGATGTCGTCCGTTGGGTACACCGTTCCTCGTTTAGTCTTCGTCCCCTTGCCCCTCCCTCCCAAGGACAGACTCAATCCCGTCATCGAACTTTCCGCATTCCCATTCCCAATGTGGATGGATTCTATATCGACCCCGGCTGGTACGGTACGGTGGTCCTCGAGTCGGAAGGGACGAACGAAGGTCTTGCGGATCTTCAAGTGCGCTGCGGGCCGGGTGTGTTCCCGCCTAGGGCGGAGACCCTTGCCACCAAGATTCGGAACGAGAAGGAAAGGGAGAATAGGCGGGTGTGGCGAATCTTGCGCGAAAAGAGGTGTGTAGCCCTTTTGAAGTGTGTACAATGCCATACTGACGGAGGACTGGTAGCCGTCCCGGTGAGCTATGGCTCCGAGCCGTGCAAGTCAAAGAAAGATTGATGTGAGAGTGGACGATGAGTTGGTATCTCTGCGTGTTGACTCGAACACATCGTCGATGATTTGGAGCTTGGGAGGCCTTATCCTTAATTTTTCTCACGAATACTGCGACGTACTTTCATTTGATTTTCATTTTTTATCTGACCATACTCTAGAACAAAGAAAGGGTGTAGTTTACTTGGTAGCTTGTATTCCTTTCACTTACTATTCTCATTCCTTAGCCTAGTTCACGACTACCCTCGAATGATTACTGCAATACCCTGATTGATTTTATTGGCACGTGACTCGTCGCGTCACGTCTTCTCTCGGTGACTGGCTTGAATTGCATGTTGAAATCATCAGCCTATACTCTTATCATAGGTTTCGTCTCGCTCGTTGTCCTTTTCACTTTGATCCCTGCAGCAGGTCTGTATTATCTCTCGAACGTTCCCAACTCAGTAAAACAAAACAAAACCGACGCGATTACGCATGCTCCACATATACACCCTCATTGGAGCCTGCCTCCCAGCAGTGTCCGCCTCGGTTTACCCGACACAACCAATCCAAGCGACGGTTTGGTGGGCAGATCAACCCATGCTCGTGAGCTGGATCGAGGACTGGAGGTATCCCACGCTGAGTGAGATGGGCCCGCTCGATATCTCCTTGTGGAGCGACATGGACGTAAGCTCTCCGTCCTCCGTGTGTGTGCGCACAGCGAAGCTAACGAGAACGTCGAATGATGGCGAATCATGACACGTCTCATGATATATTGATAGACGTACCTCACCCCACTCGCTTCGGGCGTGGATCCGTTGGCGAAGACGCATCAGGTGACGGTACCAGGGCGGGCATTAAGGCAGGGGTCCAAATAGTAGGTGTCTCTTTTCCCGGGTTCTCTCTATCGTTCTTGCGGTTCCCGGTCAGAGGGGGGCCTTTGGGTCCTTGCTTGACGGGCGTCGTCTCCGAGTCCTCGGTGCCTTTGCGCATTCAACGCATGATCTCTGCGGTCATGAAGCCTGTTGGTCACCCTTGCAGTGCTTCACATTTTGGCTTTCTGCATGGCTATGCAAGTTATCTGGGGATGGACGTCCGAGTTGATCGTGGGCGTGTCGTGGAACCTCCTCGGAGCATTAATCGAGATCTCTCGGAGGAGCGTGACGTGACCGAGGAGAGCGAAGCAGGGCGGCGGGATGGCGGTGTCGAACAGCATATGCTCATTGAAACCGAGATAGTATCTCGGTCTCGAGATGCGAGATCCGTTGGTCGAGTTTCGTGTGTTTTGGATGTGATGCTGACGATTGTGTTGCTCGCTCGTTCTCCCTCGGCCTCCTTCGTTTCGTGGCGGTGGTTGGACCCACGCACAGCACGCTCCGGTTTACGACGAGCAAGCCGATCGATGTGGTGGTTTACTCGGCTGATTTTGCGATCGCGCCCGCGAATGCCACGACGGGGTCGGCCAACGGCGTAGGCGCGAGTGCGGGGAGCCCCGCTGTGGCGTTGGCGACGCAGAGTGGGACTAACACCGGAACCGGAACCTCGACCGGCACTAATACCGGCACTGTGACGGGATCTGGGCTCATGACGATGTCTACGACCGCGGGGACAAGTTCGTCTATCTCGACCACGACCACAACGAACGCAAGCGGCCGATTCGGATCGACGACGTCCTTGGGAGTTCCGCCACCGTCGGGAACGTTACTCGGGGGGGCTACGCCGGTGGGACAGCGCACAACGAGTGCGGGACGGCGAGGCGTGGACGTGGAGAAGCTCAAGTTTCGGCTCGTGTTCGTGATATGGCCGGTATTGATGGGGATCACGATGGCCATGTGAGGCTCTCTGGGATGTACAGACTGATTCAGACCCGTCGCGATTGATTTGTAGCGTATTGACGAGTATCGTATCACTAGAGTTTATTGTATAAGGCCGGATCATCATCTTGGTTTTGTAGCTGTATTGGGTCTGTATTGAATGTGTGTTTGAATTCGATCGAGGGCGTCCTTACTGTTTGCGGTTACTCGGGGTGGGGGTACTCTGTCGAGAACATATGATGTTCTACAGGAGACAGCCGTTGTGCTCATATTAGCGAGGGTCTTCGTTCGTTATCGTCGAAACAGGCAACAAGTTTCGGTTCCGGCCAAAACCGGTCCGGGCGGTCCGGCGGGTTCCAACGAGGAACGCCACTCTTCACACTTGTACATATCCGTCTGGCGTCAAGTTCAGTTATCGGCAGGAACCGCCGCTGCCGTGGTGATGATGTACCTGCACGGGGTGAGCTTCCTTGCCCCACACGAGCCAATCATTCAGGGCAAAGGTTCGATGTGATGGTGATGTTTACATGATTGTTACCATAGTGTTAGACTTGTCGTTCATTAGAAAGTATACTAGATACGGAGACGCTGGCGCGTGACATGGTCGTGCTATCAACGCCGATTACGGTCAAGGGACGATGCCTGCTTCGCGCCAGTGTCGCAGCCAGAGCCGGACGTCGTCGATTCCGAGGGGGTTCGCCCCGCCGTGTAACGTTGGTGATGCAGACCGTGCCTCGTCGGACGCTATCTGGGGGTGATCAAATATCCGCGTAGTAGCCGGGGCGTCGATGGCGGTGCGATCGCGATCGCATGCGTCCTGGAGGTGCCGGAGGACCGTCAGCGCTGGGTCTTCGAGCTGCGCGGACGACGCGGGGAGCGGTGCCGTGTGAACGTGCGTCTCGAGTCTGGTTGTCCATTGGGAGAGAGGGACGAGTGGGAGGTGGAGCTCGTCGGCGAGGCAGCGGAGGAGGGAGAGGGATGAAACAGGGCGAGGGTGGATAACGTGGAGATAGGGCGACGATGCGTCGCGCATTTCTGCCACGGCTTTAGCTGCGGTGTGAACTGGTAGCCAACGTACGACCTGAGTAACGGCAGTGCGCAGTCAGTCGGAGTCGGCGACAGTGACGGAGATATGGATATGTGATGGGGAAGAACTGACCTCGTCAATTTTGGGAAGTGCCCCTAATGTGACGCCGAGGTGTGCGATCATGGGTAGATGGGCTTCTTCTCGCCAGCGCCCGTTCGGCGCACCACAGAGCGGGCCAACCCGGACGATGATCGGCCGGAAAGGGGTTTCGGCCGTGGCTGCTGCGAGGATCTGTTCGCCTACCCACTTTGACTCGCCATACAGGCTGCCGGCTGCATCGCATGCATTGACCGTACCCTCGGGGATAACAGTGTCCCCTGCTTCCTCCTCTCCAGAGGAGCTTGCAGATGCGCCCCGAAAAACATTTGTCGAGCTTATGAACAAGAAGCGGGGTGGAACGGGAAGAGGGCTAGAGAGAGCAAAATCGATGAGGTTGCGTAGTATACGGAAGCTATCATCAAATATGCTGAGGGGAAGATTGTCATCGTATGTAGATAGCCATGCATTATGTGCGATGTGAGTTACGCAGGACAGGAGCTGCAAGAAGCCGTTAGTCCACAGGGCCCTTGTATGGACACATGAAAAGTACCTGTCTGTGCACCTCTTCGGGTAAACCAAGATGACTTTGGCTCGCGTCTGCTTCCAGGAAGGTCAACTTTGGATGATGAGCTAAGGCAGGGTCTAATCCAGACGCCTGTAGTAACGCTGCTTGCCTCTCCGTTCCAGAACCTGGTCTGCTCTTCCTGCGATTGAGAGCATAGACATGTACGACTTTCGGGCTTTGCAAGAACTGTGCAAGTAGATTTGAGCCAAAGATGCCCGTCGTACCGGTAATCAAGACGACGTCATTGTGAGATATTGGCGTCGAGGGCCGGTGTTCTGGGAAGTCAAGGCTATGTACGTGGACCATCCTCGTCATCGCGAGGCAGCGCGCCAGACTCGCCTCAGTTCTGTGACGGAAGCATGCAAGTGCAGTACGAGTTGCAAAAGTAGCAAGGCCAGCAATGGTGGGATACTGATAAACAATGTTTCCTGAAAGCTTTCTAGTGTCAGCTTTGGCGGTGGTTCGGAGGGCATGAAAGAGTATTGTCCGAATCCTTGTCGCTTGAAGACTGTAGAGAGAGGCAGGTCAGGGCTACAGGGGAATGTCCGGGCGATTAAAAAGCGTATACCTATTTATTCCATAGCTGAAAAGGTCAATGTCATCGTTGAGTTTCTTGCTCAATACGGCGACTATGATCCCTCGTACGTAAGCTAAGGAGTTCTTCGGGCTCCAGACCTTGGGTGGCTTAAGAGTGATGCGCGCCAGTTGAGCCATGGTGTTATAAAGTGCATTGATTTCATTATTGTATTCGGCTAGCGTATCGCGCCTGTTCACCCGGGCAGAGTTGAAAGGGGCATAAATAAAGGGCTTTATAGGACTCGCAAAGAGGATCATCTGAGCGAATTCTGGTTAAGATTTCAAAGTGTCTCTCGAGAATATGGTTCAAACCTCTTTCTGCACCCGGGCATGTTGGGGTGCAAACATGTTCATCCGTTCGATGACAAACCTTGACGCGTCTGTAAAGCTGTACCTCTCTTTAATAGTGTAAACTAAACTTACTGAAGCTTATTTCTCATCTCTTCCACTTGCTTTGCATCACTCGTATCAATCTTATACCTATCCTCCAAGTCGATAAGAATGCCTGCGTTGTATCTTCCGTGTCCAAACATGATCGCGGAATGCACCATTGGATGTTCTACGATGAAATTTTCTGGGAAGCCGACTAAGGCTCTACTCGTAAAAAGAGTGAAGGTATGCCCGTACCAAGAAGTACCGGGTTGGTCTTTCGAACTGGTGAGATGGGATGCACTAGTAAGCATTATAAAACACACCAATTCGCCAGTAATGTGTAGAAAACGCTCCGTACTCATGGGAGAGCTGTGCCAGACAGCACCCCTGGACGCCGAAGGAGACGAGTGGAAAGGAGTAGATGCTAGAGGCGCCATAACGAACTGAACGTCCTACCAGAAGACGAGAAACGAGAATGGGGGCACACAGCAGGATGTTCGAACGATACCACTGCCTTAAGTACGACGGGAGTGTATGCAGCGCGACCATCGTGGAGGCTGTTCTCCACAATACCAGTGCAGAATTTGATGGGCGTTACATCTTGGCCGGTCTACTCACGCAAAAAAAGTAAGACTGCTATTGTTAGATGTCCTATGATGACTACACTCACTTGCATCTATAGTACTGTCGTAGGTTTGGAGTTTGATGAGTCTCCCTCACATAATAGGGTTGCAAGGACGGGTCCTGGACATATCGGACTGTGGAGGGACATTCATCAGCCCTCCAGCCGGGTCACTGCAATATGATGCCCACAGCGGTGTCAGGGGTACATACCAGCATAGGTCCGCAAAACATCTGGCAGTGAAGCCAACATAGACTTTGCATTTGGAGGATCAGTGGGAGGGCATCTCCCACCGTGAATTTAACATTTTCCAAGTACGATGGTACTTGAACCAGTGGGACTCCCGTCGGGCTGTGTCACGCTTCATAATAGTCACGTGATTTTGTCACACGTATTATGTCCGATTCTGCCCGTTCAGCAAATTGCGAGTTTCCTCATTGTCATCCAAAATCATGTTACAGCTGCAGAGATCAACGCAAAGAGTACGTCTCGCACGATGTCGAGTCCAATATCATCATTAAACAACATAGTAGCACGTTGCACGGCGGTTGCGGAATGCTACTGTTCAGGTTGGGGCATGGCAAGCTCACCGTGGACTCGCAACACCTTCCGGGTCATATGACGCTGTTGTTATTGGCGGAGGTGAGCTGATATATTCAAGTGTACGACGCGTATCGACCATTCCTGTAGGTCCCGGTGGTTATGTTGCAGCCATAAAGGCCGCGCAACTTGGTTTGAAGGTATCCGGACCTTACGTGTCGTTCGTATACGTGTGTTGACGAGTTTCAGACTGCTTGCATCGAAAAACGCGGTTCGCTCGGTGGAACGTGTTTGAACGTTGGATGCATACCGTCAAAGGCCATGCTCAATAACTCGCATATCTACCACCAAACGAAGCACGACCTTCAGAGGCGTGGTATTGACGGTGTGTGGTATCCGCTTGGATCATGATATCAAATTCATTCAACCGGATATAGTTTCTGAGGTTTCGCTCAACTTGCCTCAGATGCTGAAGGCCAAGGAACAATCAGTCGTTGGGCTCACAAAGGGTGTCGAGATGCTGTTCAAGCAAAACAAGGTGGACTACATCAAGGGTGCCGGTTCTTTCGTTTCTCCGACGCGTATCGCTGTCCAACTCCTCGAAGGCGGTGAAACGGAAATCGAGGCAAAGAACGTCATCATTGCTACTGGCTCAGAAGTTACGCCGTTCCCAGGAGGCACCATCCAAATAGATGAGAAGCAGATTGTCAGCTCGACAGGTGCACTTGAGCTCCAAGAGGTGCCAAACAAGATGGTTGTCATCGGCGGTGGTATCATTGGTCTAGAGATGAGCAGTGTTTGGAGTCGACTTGGGGCCGAAGTCACTGTCGTCGAGTTCCTTAGCGGCATAGGTGGTGCTGGCATTGATGAGGAAGTTGCGTGAGTAGACTTGCGTCGTAGTCTGCACTACTCTAACGAGCCTATAGGAAGCAGTTCCAGAAGACTTTGTCGAAACAGGGCCTCAAGTTCAAGCTGAACACCAAGGTGTTGTCTGCTGACAAGGTCGATGGCAAAGTCGTCGTCAAGACTCAATCTGCCAAGGGCGATAAGGAAGAGACGGTAAGTTGACAATAGGCATGTTGTATATTCAGAGAGTAACCATGTTCATCCTAGCTCGAAGCAGATGTCGTTTTGGTTGCGATTGGTCGGCGCCCATATACGGAAGGTCTTAACCTCGAAGCCATCGGCATTGAGAAAGACAATAAGGGCCGGATTATCATCGATGATCAGTTCAACACTTCAGTCAAGAACATCAAGTGTATTGGTGACGTGACGTTCGGACCCATGCTCGCACACAAAGCTGAGGAGGAAGGTATCGCTGCCGCTGAGTACTTGAAGACCGGCCATGGTCACGTCAACTACAATGGCATCCCTTCCGTCATCTATACCCACCCTGAGGTTGCCTGGGTAGGACAGACCGAGCAAGATCTCAAGGCCGCTGGTGTTCAATATAACATTGGGAAATTCCCCTTCGCCGCTAACTCCCGGGCCAAGACGAACCTTGATAGTGAAGGTTTCGTCAAGTTCCTTTCTGAGAAGGAGACCGACCGAATCCTTGGTGTACACATCATTGGTGGGTTTCATTTTCAAGTTGTCCCCCACGAACAGCATTTAATCGGAACAAAGG
>JBBPKI010001159.1:0-14296 GCA_038089155.1 Nevesoporus exiguus
GAATGTGATGTAAGCACAATCGTACGGGGCTTCCATTGTTTTGCAAGCGCGTAGACGAGCAGTGAGGAAGGCGGGGTGAACTTTGGCAACGTCGCAGACAATTCTGTGAAGGGGCAGAGTGCAAGCAAAGTTGCAGGAAACGGAGGCAAGGGTGCGGGTTGTGGCGGACTTTCAGGAGAATCCAGGAACGAACAACTTTCCGGCTTGGACGAATGTAGAAGCACCGGGTCGAGCCCAATCGACTGCGCGGCGACGTCCCGGAGCCGTTCGCGCTCCTCGTGCTCGACATCCTTGCAGCGCGTAGTCGAAGTGACGGTCGTATTGTTGATTTCGATGACCCCTGGCACGATATTACTTGCATGAGGCAGGGAATGGGGTGTTGGTTTCTTTCGAGACACGGCGTTGGTTTTTTTGCGAAAGCCGAGAGCGTCGGACGCAGCTGAGAGGATGCTTGTGCGATGCCTGGACGGAAGGGAAGTGAAGTGCTGCTGATAGCTCGGGTGCGGAGGAACAAAATGTGAGGAAGAGTCGTGTGCGGCGAGAGACGGAGACGAATCTGGAGACTTGGCGTCGGGACCTTTAGAAAAAGGGAGAGGGAGTAAGTCGCAAGGGAGACTAGGATCCGAAAGACTGGACGCCTGCTAAGTCGCCCGGCCAGTGCGTGAGACGACAGTGGGGCGCGACCGCTCTGGGGGCATTGGCTGCACGCTGATCGCGGAGAGAGGGAGAAAGCAGACACTCACCGTGACCGTGTCTATAGCCATGAGCAAGGTCCGAGTCCGGGGTGGGGAGGGCGCGGTCCTTGCCCTTCAGCTTGACGGACGGGGGGTGTAAGGATGGGGTGGACGAGACGGAGGGGCGGCGGGGGAGCCAGGACTGGTGGGGCATGCCAGTGGATGGATGGTAGAGCTGGATGGAAAGAGGTCAGATATCGGGGGAGGAGCATCATCAGAGGCAGTGGACCCGCGAATAGCCTCGCCCACAAAGTTACCGCACCAACGTCGAGCGCATGCAGGCGCTGCGTCGGATCACCCAGCAACGTGGTGACGACGCTGCCTTGGACACCCACGCAAAATGAACCGCAGCCAGTCTTCTTCGTGGGACAGAGCGTGAAGAGACACTTGCCTTGGTCCACTCCCCGTCGACCTCGTCCGACAGGGCGTCGCTGACGTCGTCGTGCGGTATCGCGATCTCTCGCTTTCTCGGAAACGAATGCTTGAGGACGGAGGCCATCGTTGCGGGCATCAAGGTCGGGCGTTGTCACAGAACTGAGTCGTGTCGGTATTCTTCATTTCGACATCGCCCACGTCAACGTCAACGTCAGCTCTATGCTCGACACCCGGTCTCATTCCAGATCAAATAAGCTGACACCCTCCGTTCCTGGTGCCCCATCACGAACAGGGTCATCACTCTTAACCCAGCAGTTTAGATTAGCGTGTTCCACGAGGCCTGCACGTTTTTGCAACACTCGCCGTGCTGCCCGGTGGTGCGCATGAGCAGAGCCGACGTGCATTGAATCTGCCTGTAGGAACATCCTCGCTAGGGGTGTACAAAAGCGTCGACATGGAACGTTGCGGCTACCCTGGTCTCCCGGCACTCCGCTTGTACGTCCCGTAAGGACCGACCGTGCCAGGTGCTCCACCCAGCATCTTCTTTTGAACCGTTCCGTCACTCTGTCGTGGTATAGGCGGTCTTTGTTGGTCGGCAGAACTCGCCCCTCCAGTGCCGATCTTGGCACAGTGTTCCGGCTCCCCCACATCGCGCCCAAGCAGGCGCCTGAGCACGGCATTTTCCCGCTCTAGACGCGCAAGCTCGCACTCGCGCTCCAAAGCCAAGTCGTCATCCTCTTTTCCCCCGAAATCAAAGCCATCCGGTACCGAGTTGTCGGCCTCAGGAGGCGGACTCGCAGAAGACGGCGAGGGGACATCTTCGCCATTGAGCACCCGCAAGAGAGACCGCAACGCGGCGGATATGCGACCCAGGGAAATTGATTCCGCGATGGTCGATGAAAGCATGCGAAGAAGATTTTCCGATTCCTTGGCAAGAAGCCTCGCTTCGTATTCACGAATCAATGCAAGCTCGTGCTCCTGAACGTCCCGCTGTGTGAACAAGTGAGCCGAACGTTGACCAGGCAACAAGGGCGTGGATGACGTACGGCCTTCGTGCGGAAAGCACCCATAACATTTTCTAGCGTCTGCTCATACTCTTTGATGAGCACACCCAGTTGCTTGTTATCGTGAAGCAGACCCTGGTTCTTTGCCACGAGAGACGTATTCATGTGTTCGAGCTCAGCATCATACACATCTGTCGTCGTAATTGCATGTAAGCCAGACATACAACCGAAGCTTTCATTCGCAAACACCTTGAGGCTTGTCGAGATTGAACCTGTGGGCGGTCAGTCTGTATATCCGTGTCCACTCCACGGAACGGACGCACCTCCTCAGCACAAAGCCAGTTTGAGCGTGAGCAGCCTGGGTCTGCGCACGTCGACTTAGTGGAAACGACACGGCCTGCGGACATGGTAAAGACAGACCTTGACGGCCCCTGCAGACGCATGGAGTGCTGCAGAAAGAGTCCTGTTCTGTGCGAGCTGTTCCGACAGTTCTTGGATAGTATTCAAGAGCTGGATGAGTTCAGACTCGCCAGTGCCGTCGAGGATGGTCATCGCCCAAGATATCTACTGGCGCTTTGCTCCCGCTTTGACTCCACCGCTGTGGATAGCCGACCGCCACCACCACCACCACACCCGCCACACAAATCAATGCTTCAGATACGTCCATTGTCGTCGGTGGGGGTGGACCACGGGTGAATTCAATATAAACAATGAAGCCTTCTCTTGACTGGTACCACATGTTATCGATCCCATGCCTTCAATACGCAACTCTCGCTCGCTGGCGGGCATAAGACCTCGCCGTCTGCATTCAGTTCACCTAGCGCTTGACGCCAAGTCCGAAAGCGCCAATAGCAACGAATCCGTGCCTTCTACATCGACTGCTGTTTGCACGGATGGTCCTGGCCCTCGATTCGATCTCGAGAATACCTTCCCAGCAATCTTGGCACCTCTGTCGCTCCTTCGCGGAATCTCTGAATCACAGGACATTGACGCATTACGCGCGCTGGCCCCCGTCTTCTCTCACTGCCTTGACGCGATCTTGCACTCGATGGCTCATATTCCCAAGCACGTGCCCACCAGCCCGAAGTACCATCTGGCATTGAGCGGGGTCAAGTTCTCAAGGGAGATGTTTCTGGGTCACGTCAGCCATATTCCGCTGCATGACCGGCCGTCGTCTCACAAGGAGGCGATCCAAGTTGCCATGCAGTTTCTTGACATGACCGTGTCCAGCCTCAAGGGCTTCTTGAGCGCTGCCGCCTACGACGTCGCACAATCGAAGCCTTTGCCGCAAGTTCCTGTCGAGCAAGGCTTTTCTCGCGCCGCCGACGAAACCGAGGCGACGGGACCACCCTCACATTCCTCCACTCAGAGTTGCCGCTCCGAGGACACTTCTGCGTCAAACACGACGGATGCGCTCAACCGATCACAGAGATCTAAAGTTTCTGCGCTTCTCAACCCTCTTCGCTGTGGGTTGAAAAGGAGGCCATCTCGCCTGGACCTGGCTCGGCTCGATTCTGTCGCATCCAGCACAGCGGTCAATAGCGACATGGGCGACGAGGACTGTGGTTATGTACGCGTCTCGACCCATATCCGCAATTCATTGGCGCAATTCCCCGTTTCCATCGACCGGACTGTTGGTATAATACCTCACCCCGAAGACGCTACTGAGTTGTGGAAAGACCGTAACGGGCTGGCTCAACTTGCATCTGTCAAGGCTCTCGTCCGGTACATGTCAACCCCGGATGCTGATGTCGACGTAGAAATTGTCGATGTTTTCTTCTTGTGCTTTCGCTTTTTCTCGAGCTCCAGGGAGACATTCGACGCTCTCGTCGCCAGATACGACGAAAAGCTGATTTGTCGGTCTTCGTCAGTGACGCGGTCGCATTCTATTCAAGTGAAGATGCGCATCGCGAGGCTGTTGTATCTCTGGGTGGATCTTCACTGGCGAGCGGAAGACGCAGAAATATTGACACCTCTGACCCAATTCGCTTTCTCTCGTCTGACGCAAGACATACCACGGCAAGCTTCCTCGAGGCTGATTTCTTCGTTGCACCAACGCGCCTGTGCCGGCGAGAAGTCAAAGGGGCAGAGAAAGGAAAAAACGGTCGCACACGCAGAAGCGAAATACCGAAAAGACATACTCAACATCGCTTGGGAACCACGGGAGAAGAAGTCGATGGTGAGAGGAGACTTCTCCAAAGTCAAGCTCCTGCATTTCCACTCTCAGGGAGGGCAAGCCATGCTGGCGCTTCAGATGACATTGCTACTATGGGAAAAGTACAGGGCTTTCGAGCCTGAAGACGCGGTCAGGCATTTGATGAATAAGAACAACGACGACAACCCAGCGACGTCCGAGGTGGCAGAGAAGGTGGCGAATTTCATGGCCTACGAAAGAGCGTTGCACAGATTTGTCATGGATAGTATCGGGAGCGCTGAGTCAGTGCAGATGCAAATTGAACTAACCGAATTTTTCCTCGAGCTGGCTAATGTGAGCTCTCTCCCGATCAAACGACGACGGACTGTCTGACACTTGGACAGAAATGTCATGAGCTTCGTAACTACTCGGCCTCCTGTCTGATTACCCTCGCCTGCGACCGCTCAACCGTACTTCCATTCATCACGGTGTGTAATCTGATACTTGCGACGGAAACGCTTACTTGTCCTTACTGATCTGCCAGAAATTGAAGCTCAGTCCAGCCCACGAGCGCATGAAAGCCGTGTTAAAGGACTTTTATACGCGAGAGAACTGTCACATGACAGGTTATAAGCAAGCCTTGCAGAGCTGTTGTTGTCCCGCCCTCCCCGGAATGAGTGAGCATTCGCCTGCCTATGGCATGTAGACGTGTCTAACACATGTCATAGTGCTTTTCATAAGAGAGGTTGCCCGTGGATGTGGGTCAGGGCCATACGACCAGCATCCAGACGTTCCTGGGTCTCGTCTGATAAACCTGAAACGCTACCGCCCAATAACGTGGGCCGTTAGGGGTCTGTTTCGAGTCTCGGTGTCTCGAGTAGTTTCTGACCAGTCCTTTTGCAGCAATGGAGAGATGTCACGCGCCATTCAAGATCCAGCGTGTTGATTATATCTGTGACTGGTTGGAACACGCCTTGTCTGAATACCTAGTTGGTACCGAGGTAGAATGGGAGGAACGTATACACGACAACTGGTACGTCAAATACAAGCGGGCTTGACGAGTCGCTCATCTTGTAATGTAATCCCTGCAGTCGTAAACTATGAGTGAGTGCTGAAGGGTAGTCACCACGCAGGCGTGGTCCGGAAGCCTCACATAGATGCTAGACGTCACATAAATCGTCCATGTCGACCTTTGTACGAAGAAAGTCAACCCTTATGTCCTTACATTACCTCACTGATAGCCGCTATCTTTATCTTATGTATATATTTTCCTCGAATGTGACCTATACGCTCGTTGTCCATCCGTGACCAATGAAGTGCATTTGTTGTGCTCGAGGGGATCATGTCATAGCATATATGCATGTTTGCGTACATAACCACATGCGACTCTCCGATGCAAGTGTCCCTGTCATATAGGGCTCAATGAGTAGAATCATGCTCGGGCTGCCTCGATTCGTTTTCTTGCGATCTGACGTCGGTTCAACGATGAGAGAGAAGTGACTACCGCATCCTTGTCCTTGCTCCGCTCCACTTCCTCGCCCGAGACTCCCAAGATGATTTCGACGTGGCAAGGGTGACCCTGGTACGGGTTAATGCGACCATGTGCGCGGTATGTGCGACGGCGAGTTTTCTAAGCAAATTGAATGTTCGAGGAGAGGGACAGGACGGAAACGCGAAAGAACATACGGGCGCCTGCTGAACGACGATATTTTTGATGATAAGCTCTTCGGGCTCCAGGCTTTTTGCGTCGGCGTTGGCCTCGGCGTTCTTCAAGAGGCGAGTGATGAACTTGACGGATTTCTCGGGCCAGCGGCCTGTAGAAGAGACGTTAGGCCCTTCGAATTGGTGTGATCTCGAAACGCACCCTGGGTCGTCTTGAATTGCTTGGCCTGGCTGGCGCGACCGACGCCGCCAGAGAAACGACGGAAGGGGATGACTTGCTTGTGTTCGATGACGTCGCCGAGGTAAGCATAAGCTCGGGTCAATTTCATGCCTATCCGACTTCGTTAACTTTGGCAGATCAGGCTTGTCTGATCACAGGCGCACCAGAGAGGGCAGCAGCAACTTCACGCATGTTCTTGAAGTGCGTGCGGAGGTACTCTCCACGGGCACGGGCGGCTGCAAGAATGTGAGATAACCGAGGTCAGATTCGCGGGGTAAACCACACAGAGGACCGACTTTTTTCTGGGTTGGTGGCGAGGGCGGCTGCGGCGTAGCGAACTGTACGGATGGACGATCAGCAAGGCGCAGTGGGAGCGTCGGCGTCGCACGTACCCATCTTGACGAGTTTGTCGAGCGCGTCGTGAGTTGGATGTGTATCGCGCCCAAGGATGACTGTGGCTTAAACCCTATTTTTTGCAGTTTTACGGACTTTGCCGATGTCTTGTTATGTAATGTAGCCTTATCCCACGGTGTGGGTGACTATTTTGGGCAAGTAGGGTGAACTGGTCTCGCAGTCCGCTCGCTCGCATGCCGGCGAACAACGACGCCCACGATGCGTCGGGAGTCGCGCCTGCGCATCAGTCCAACGTCTCCTTATCTTCCCAGTCAACCGTGCTGACATCCAACGGTGCCTCACAAGAAACCGACAACTCGAACAGGCCGCCTGATGATCAGGTGCGCGTATGCACACGCTGTCGGGTGAACAGCTCGTCACATCCACCGTCGCAGCTCGAAGCCCTCACCGCGCTCCTCGAGAGGGAGAACCGCATCAAGGAAGGTGCAGAGAAATTCCTTAAGCTCCCTCTCACCGTGCGGGCTGGTCATGTATCTCAGAGAATCTCGCTGAACTGAATCTCATCAAGGACACGATGCGGATGCAAGTTGAGTCAGAGTTGGACATGGCCACGAACGAGATAGAAATACTTTCCCGGAGAATCGAGCAAGGTAAGTTCGACCTCTGTCGCTTCTTTGGCGATCCTCTAACCCTCCAAGAAACATCGCGCGGCAAACGGAGAAGGAATGGCGGAGGACTCGCACCCAAGCGCAAGTTTGCCGGCCAAGCTCCTCCATCCACCGTCCGCTTTAGAGCAGACAGCGATGACAGAGATCGAGGTATTCGCTCCTTTGTGGCCAATACATGCTTGATCCGATAGCTCTGTCAGACAACTTCCGCACTGCGTTGAATCAGGCGAATGCTTATCTCAAGTCACTCTCTACCACCTCTCGCCCGAGCCTATCTCCCTCAGCGATGGCATCGTCATCGAGTATTTCACCCAGCCCCACGAATTCTGAGCTCGACAAAACACGTGTCGACATTATGAATAAGCTTGTTAATCTCCTGGAGCGCAATCTTCGCGTCCGCTACGAGCTAAGTGTGACCGATATCATCCAAACGTTAGTCTCATCTTCCCTGCATTCCTGGCGTGCCGGCTCACGAGTTGTGCAAGTATAATGCCATGCCTCTCAGATGGATCCTCGAAGCATTGTCGCGCGGCGGCGTACAGGCTAATCCGCCACTCATTGGTGGATTTTGCTTCAGTGGAAGAACTGCACCGTCAGCCCTTGGAGTGGTTCATAGTAAAGTGGTGTCATTCACTTCTGGTTCTGATCTGTTTGCGAACTATCTCCTAGGTCGCTGGCACGTGACAACAAATTTGCTGTTGAGAGAGAACAAGTCATCAAGTTGATCCGTGCTGTGGTCGACATCGTATCCGAAAAGCGTGACAGACGGGAAAACACCGAGTCGAATTTAATTCCATTGTCTGAGCCAGTCATGCGAGCATTTGTTGCCGTTGCAGAGCACGCAGAGGATCCATTTAGGCAGATATGCATCCAAACGTTGGCCGAGATGAGTTCGTGAAGCTCGTAAGTGAATTGTTACCGTGCTCTGACTACTTCTCGACAATAGGTTTACTCGACATCGATCTGGTTGCAAGAACAGGTGGTATCCGTTTCCTCCTTCATGCTCTCGGCGAGGGCCCAGCCGAGCTTGGACCCATCCTTGCTGCTACATTCCTCCACATTATCGACTCTCCGCGCACTCGTACTTACCTGCGTTTGGGCGTCGATGTTGAGGTACGTCGTAAAGTCACAGATTTCTTTTCCTCAAGTAGCCCCCAAGATCGTACTTTTGGCAGTGACTGATGCCTACGGGCGGGGCCCCGATCATGCGGAGCGCATGAGGAGCTGCACAAAAGTCATAGAACTTATGCTACGGACTTGGAGCGGTTGGTAGTGTATATATTGGACCATCCCGCCACTGACATCATGCTAGGGCTCATGTATTTCTGTATGGAAAACCAGAGAGCAATCAAATCCATCGTTAACACGCTGCGGATACCTTCCCTAGATACAAGGGCACGTTGGTATTCTCTTGGGACGGAAGGTTGGGTGCTCACAGAAATGTAGGAAATCGTCCTCGATATGTTCTTCGATCTTCTTAACATCAAGGCTCCTGAGTGGTACAAAACCTTCATTGACGGTCGTCGTTTGACGAGTAAGTCATCCAACTCTGCTGTATAGGATCCAACGTCATAATTCGCAGTGTACCGTAAACCGCGCAATCTTCCTGAGCGCATTGGCGAAAACAAGTTACAAGAGCGGCCCCCCGAAACCCTCAAACTGACTGACCAATATATTGCTCTCCTTCTCCTGGTCTTCACTAATGCAGGCCTACTGGATGTAAATACGATTCATCTGTTTGAAAGTGTCGCATCCTGATGCTGTTAGTAGGCATTGACTTGTATGCTGGAGGAGAACACCATGGGATCCAGCCTGACGCGGAAGGCTACTCTACTCATGGCAGAGGTCATGCAAATGGCGAATAGAGTCCTGCCATTAACTGTTGCAGCAAATATACAGGCTGTTCCCCGCGTCTTTAACCTTGCATCAGACTACAACCGTGGAGAATGTAGGATCGTCGGGACGTCAGCGATGTCCGCGATTGATAGTTTTAATCGTAATCGTGCAAGGTTGCAACCTAATGTCAAGGGTACGAGACCAAGGTTAGCCTACTTCGATCTTGGACTCCTTTCGTCACAATAATGTACTTGTCCAGGGCCAATTCTGCAGAGGATGCCGTCCGTCGAGGACAACGCCAGGTGGAACAAAGCAAGATCAAGATAGGCATGCAAATGGACGACAAAACATTTCAAACATACCTGCTTGAGACCCAGGTGAGCAGCTGTTCATGTATGTGTCGATTTCAGTTCGGTGAGCGCACCTTCTAGGTGATATTCACCAAAGACAATACCAAGTGGAACTTTGACATGCTCCAAGAATTAATTGATGGGCCGCTCCTAAACCCCAAACGGCTCGAGGAAGCCATCAGAGTTTCACGCTTCATGCGTCGCCTCATGTCATTCTTTCACCCGTTTTCACATCGTTTCTCAGATCTTCTGCGTAAGCAGGCGAGTGGAACATAAGGTCACTCTTTCTCCACTAACTTGCTAGGGTCGTTTGATAGCCTAATTTACGATGGGTGCGATTGGGGTGCAATCTTCTTACAACCCTTCTTGCAAGCCCTGACGGGATTCGCTTTCTGGCAGCGGAGGACGACTTTCTTAGTCAAATCGTGAAGAGTTTCGCGCAGCTCGATCCAGTGCGTGTAGCTTTATTTTGGAGTTTGCTGCGCTGACCCCTAATGGTAGTTCAACGGCACTCCCGAGTCTGACCCCATTTTTTCCAAAGCACGCATATCGGGTACTTTGACCTACGGCTACTTTGAAATGCTTGGTATCCTTAGCAAACATCCAGACGGTCTCGAGTACGTCTAAGACTTTTACAAGACATCGTTTCTGATACAGTTCTCAGACTCATGGAGAAGTCGAAGATCTTGACTGCTTTCTACCATCTAAGCGAGCTTCGGGATCGAGAAGACCTCATATCTGCGGTGATCATGAACCTAGACTATACCATGTACGTATCCACCCCTTTTCGCTTGTATGGTACTCGAATACAACCAATATCCAGTGATGGACACCCTCGTGTGGTGCTCTCGAAAGCTCTGACGTCCGAAGACGTTCACGTTCGACTATTTGCGACGAATCACCTTGGTGACCTCATCCGCAATTCACTTAGCCCGGTCCCGTGGAGCCTGAGGCTTCTCCTGACGCAACTTTATGACCCTTCCCCGGAAGTATGTGAGATGGCCATTCAATTCCTTGAAGAGGCGTGCGACGCTATGGAAGTACTCCAACTTGTTGTGGAGATGCAACCGACGATGGACCATCTTGGCGAAATAGGTCATCCTTTACTACTCAAGTCAATTTTAAAACGTAATGCTTTCTACATCTATCTAACTGATACACTAGATTCATGTCGACTCCGATGGGGTTTCGATATCTCTACAATGCTGGTTACATTGACAGAGAAATGGACATGTGGTTCCATGTAAGGACAGCATCTCTGCCAAAAGCTCCCAACTAACCACCAGTATATAAGGAACGAAACACTTATTATGTAGTCCAAGTAGAGATCTTCTTGGCTAAGGTATTCAGTTCCGAAGCTGCGGAAGATGACGAAGACGTCCTGCGAGTATTGTATCTTCATTCAAGTCCACCTCTAATCATTACGCAGCGCCTTCGATGGTGTTGTTCCACCCCATTTTTACGGGGAGATGTCCAAGACCGAACTTGGCTGTCAAGTATTGAGTGAAAGGGGACATTTTGCGGAATTTTCTCATTTCATTCGGCAACATGGTCTTGAGAGCGAAGATTTCGAATTAATCTTGAAGTTAAAGAGCATTCTTTGGGCAGTTGTAAGCTGTTTCAAACACCTTCCGTGGTGATCAAGGATTCATTGATATGTGCAGGGTAATGTTGGCGCCACCGAAGGCGGTTTACCATTCCTTGAAGAGGAAGAGATCATTCCGTCGATTCTGGACATCGCTGAACATTCCCCTATACCATCCGTGCGGGGGTGAGCCAAATACACCTAAGCTCCAATAATTCACTCAACTATTTCCTAGAACATGTTTCTTTGTCCTGGGGTTGATATCATCGACAACACAAGGAACTGAAATATTGGACGACTACAGATGGGAGGCCACGCTGTCACCGCTTGGCCTCCCCACTGGATTGTGTGTACCAGTGGACTTGGATAGATTTATTTCGGTACGGATTGCCCGCGCCTACGAGACTGCTGCTCATAATGATGTCAAGCTTCCCACTTGGGAGTCGATCGAGGTTAAAAGTGATGCAGACATCCGTCTGCTTCCACCTACCGTGCAGACTGAGCTTGAAGTGATCACTGCGATTGACAATTTAAGCAACACCGTGATAGCAAACACTGCCTCGCGTTCCTTGGCAAGGTCAGGTCATTGCGCCGATGAGATCATCCCCCGGCTCATCTTGACGCTTCAGAATGAAGTCGCGGCCCGAGTACCGCTCCGCGTTCACCTCGCCGGCGGTGTTTTTCAGGGCACTCCACATCATCTCTACGCAGCGTTATCGTCTCCCCGTACGGAGATACATTCTCGATTTGTTCAACATCGAGCTCGATCACGACGTGATCAGGGTAATATGTGATGCTGCCGTCTCACTCCGCGCACCACCATCTTTCAAGCAATCCGAGGCACATATCAGCCGGGTGGTCAGCATGCTAGGTCCGAAACACGCCGGAAGGGAGTCTGACAGTGATGCAGAGGAAGATGACTCAGAGATGGACGATGCGACAGAAGAAGCTGTCGTCAAGAACAATCCTGTTATCATGCTCCATCCAGTGAGCAGAATCGTCGGGTTTGACGCATGAACTTTTTGGCACTCATCACCCGCGGATCAACTTGCACTTTCATAAATTGCATATATATAAGTAGTCCACACTTAAGAATTTTCCCCGAAGCAAATCCTGAAACGCATCATATGATCTTCTGAGTGCGATATGCGTCGCTACAAACCGCGAGTGGGCGGTTCATCCGTTGTACACGTCTGTCCAAGCATAGGTCCCCAAGGCTCAGATAATCCGGTGTCCAGCTCCACGAAGTTTTTCAACACAGTACTTATGTAAGCGAAATTTTGAAATACCAAGAAAACATTCCCAAGTCGCATACAACAACGGAAGCAGCACCGATCGACGTGCATACACAAGCAGGAAAGTGAGTAGAACCATCCGGAACGTGAGAGACACTTTCTCAGTCGTCTGTTTTCTCGCCGTTGATCACGGTAGTGTGCCCAATTCGGCCGACGGAGTCACCACCACAAGAGGGTGACTGCCAAAAAGGAATGGATGGAAAACCATGCCGCCCCGGTGCGTTGCCATGGATAACATTGAGTATGCACCGAGTGCGAGAGCCAATCCTGGAGTTTGGCGTCGTACGCGTAGGTGGCATCCACCTTTACGGCAAAGATCGATACCAAGCTACCGAGCACAGGTTTGGCGAGCTGTAAAGCGTAGCAGACCTGTCGATTTGTGAGTGTGGCGACGATTTTCTTAAATATGGTTAGCGCCGAGTGTCCAAGATTATTATGATACCCACGCTCGAAGTCTCACTGGTTATTGTGGTACGACGATCCCTGACATCCCAAATTCTACATGCGGCAGGTGTGTCGCGCGAAGCACTGTCCGTACGCTAGTGTCCACTGGCGCGCTCTTCGCAGAGGGTGTCCATGTCCATGTCAACTGCTCGTGCTATGACGCACGGGACACTGGTCCTGGCGTGATATCATCGGAAAACCAAACTGAGCAACGGACGAATGGAATGAATCCTGTCCTGTGGATGATGGCGTCGACCGACGGCGCTTCACCTTTCAAGGAAAAACATTACATTTTACAGCACATCAGGGAAGCTAGACGCCTTGCCTTTTTCCGTTGGGATGCTGTTCTCTAATAAATCTTCGGTCCCATCAAAGCTGAGAGTAACGTTCGGTAGACCCGGGCTTTGCTATTCGAGATCCCAGCGCCCGTATTTGATGATGTCTTCCACGAGCTGCTGCGTTCTGTGACCATAGCAAAGGCCAGTCGAACTGCGAATGCTATTCCGAGCGGAAGATAGTTCAACACACCTTGAACATGATGTATGCGCGGTAAAGCCTCATCACGAGGAGTATGTTAGCAAATACCCACCTCGCCATATCGGGCGATGGTATGGGGCTGAAATCATGAGCAACCATAGGAATGCACTGGAGACCGAGAGACTTACTCGGGCGTTGAACCACACAGGAGTTCGAATGAAGTCGACGACGTGAGCACTCGGATCTGCCGCGAGGCAGGGGGCGAATTGGGTCCTAGGGTATGCCCAGAAACCCGTTACCGACGACAAGTCACACTTTTTGGTGGGGGATCCAGTCCCTGAGGTCATGCGAAACGAGATTCCTTTGAATGTTTCGACTTCTGATATCCCACACGGTATGTTCGGGTTCTCCAAGGTTCCTACCGTTGAGATAACAACTTGAGCGATGTCGGCGATCATCTTCCCTATGGAAACGTCTGCGAAGACATCGTAGCGATTGTGGACGCCGTCATTCACCGAACTGAGACTACTTTTGGATCGAGGTCATACGACAGGTTATAGCCATGTACCAGTGTACCTCTGCGTCAGAAGAGCAGCTCTGGAAAAAGAAAATTTTCGGACGAGTTGTCGCGCATACTCGAGTGCGAATGATGATGACCACCACCCTGGGTTGAACGAACAGAGCAACGACTGGGCAACTCAGCACAGCCACTACGGTGACGGCCGGATTTCTGTCGCTGGTTCCGACGACACACAACCACCGAGCACGACATGTCGCTCCTTCGTGCCTGCCGCGCTCGACCGACGTTGAATCTGTTGGCGCATGCCCGTAGCCTTACGACCGACGCTCCCGCCCAAACCCAGGTCGTAACCGAGAAATCGGAGAGTACACAAATCGCAGAACCCGTCCACGGCGAGATTCTTACCGCGGACGTAGTCAGCGGTGCACCCGGTATGCACCTCTCTCATAGTTATCATGGAACAGGCATGCTCATGGCGCTTCTCAAGGTGAGCTTCGTCATCGCGCGGTACGCATCTACCAGCCCACGCGCAACACTATGCAAAGTGGCTCTGGGAAATCGGAACGTTGGCGCATCGACTGGGACATTCTGCAAGGCGCTGGCCGTTGGGAAAATCCACTGATGGGTTGGGCCAGTTC
>JBBPKI010001160.1:0-14288 GCA_038089155.1 Nevesoporus exiguus
CCTGGCTGAACAAAAGGAGCTAGATGCTTTCTTAGAAGAAAATCTTAAGTCCGGACGCATTCGTCCTTCCAAGTCACCGTTCGCATCGGCCTTCTTCTTTGTAAAAAAGAAGGACGGACACTTATGACCCATCCAAGATTACCGGAAATTAAATGACATAACGGTAAAAAATCGCTACCCTCTTCCCTTAATCAACGAACTCGTCGACAAGTTAAAAGGTGCAAAATACTTTACCAAACTCGACGTTCGATGGGGGTACAATAATATCCGGATGAAGGACGGCGATGAATGGAAGGCTGCGTTTCGCACCAATCGAGGACTCTTTGAACCTCTAGTCATGTTTTTCGGGTTAACCAATTCCCCTGCTATGTTCCAAACCATGATGAATCATATATTCCGAGATCTCATCAACAAGGGACGAGTAGTGGTATACATGGACAACATTATGATCTTCACGAAAACTCTCCAAGAACATAGGGAGATCGTTTGCCAGGTGTTGAATATCCTTCGCACCCACAAGTTGTCCTTAAAACCCGAAAAGTGTGAATTTGAGGCTCTAGAGACCGAATACCTGGGACTCATTGTCTCTGAAGGAGTGATCAAAATGGACCCACTCAAAGTGAAGGCAATTACTGACTGGCCAGAGCCCTCTACATGTAAAGAAGTCAGAGCCTTCCTTGGTTTCCTGAATTTCTACCGACGATTTATTAAGGGTTTTGCCCAACTGGCCTGTCCATTAAATGCCCTCACTTCTGAAAAGAAAGACTTTGAATGGACCCCAGAATGTCATCAGGCATATATCACTCTCAAAGACACTATGACAACAGCCCCTCTTCTTCATCTCCCAATTGACGATGGCGTTTTCAAGGTGGAAACTGATGGTTCTGGTATAGGCATTGGTGGTATACTCTCCCAAAAACAAGCCGATCACTTCTACCCAATTGCCTTCTATTCTCGAGGGTTGAATTCCGCCGAACGGAACTATCATGCTACGGATCTCGAGACTTTGGCCATCATTGAAGTCCTCCATGAATGGCGACACTATCTCCTTGACGCTACTCATCCATTCGAGATTTGGTCCAACCACAAGAATCTCGAGTTCTACCGCCGTCCTCAAGATCTTTCTCGTCGTCAAGCTCGCTGGCAATATACTCTCCAGCAATATCACTTCCGTATTCATCATCGTCCTGGAAAATCCAACCCCGCCAATCCTCTGTCCCGGAGGCCAGACTTTGAAAAGGGGGTAGAGCTTGACAATAAGAAACAAATCCTCCTTCCAGATTATCTTTTCGTTTGCAACACTACTTCCGAATCTCACAAAACCATTGCTCCACTCCCTCACAGTGCCGAATCTATCTTTGATACCATTTGCAAGCTACAATACAAAAGGGAACGGTATGCTAAGGAGGGATTAAGCAAGGGAAATTCTAAATGGAAAGAACAATCTGGAATCTTATATTGGCAAGAACGTCTTTACATTCCCAACGATGCCAAACTAAGGGAACGAATCATTAAAGACAATCATGACCATCCTTTAGCAGGACATCCTGGAATTCGATGAACAAGAGATCTAATCATGGCAAAATTCTACTGGCCATCTCTTCAAAAAGACATAGAATGATATGTCAAAGGATGCGATGCTTGTCAAAAGACTAAAGTTCATCACTCTTCCTCAAAGACCCCCCTTCATCCAAACGAAATTCCATCAAATCCCTGGGAAATCATTTCAGTAGACGTCATCGGACCACTACCTCCCTCCAAAGGACACAATGCTGTATTAGTAGTAGTAGATAGATTAACTAAAATGACCCACCTTTTCCCTATCGATACGACCATTTCCTCCAAAGGAGTAGCTACCATATTCAGAGACCATATTTTTAAACTTCACGGAACCCCACGAAAGGTCATTTCGGATAGAGGTTCACAATTCGTCTCTTCCTTTATGATGGACTTATATGCCTTACTCAAAATAGAGGGTAATCCGTCTACAGCCTACCATCCCCAAACCGATGGACAAACAGAACACATGAATGCCGAGCTAGAACAATATCTCAGGCTATATTGCAACCACAGACAATCGGATTGGACAGACTGGCTCCCTCTTGCTGAGTTCGCAATCAATAGACGATGAAATGAATCCACAGGATCATCTCCTTTTCTGCTTAATTATGAACAAGAACCATTAATCAGTTCGGATATGAGAATTCAAGTCCGAAATGAAGCAGCTAAAGAATTCGTCGAATCCATCAGAAAAGCTAGAGAGGAAGCTTCTGCCGCCCTAGAAAGAGCAGCAGTTGATATGAAGAGATTCCATGATCGAAAGGCAAAAGAGAGACTGGAATACAAAAAGGGAGATTTGGTGCTGGTTGAAGCTACCCACATTCGAACAGATCGACCTTCCCATAAATTAGACAATCGAAGATATGGTCCTTTCCAAGTCATCAAAAAGGTTGGAGAAGGGGCTTATCAATTGAAGCTGGATAAATCCTGGAAAGCGATTCATCCGGTCTTCAATGAGTGCCAACTCTGGCCATATACAAAAGGGACTTATCCATCGCAACAAAAGGAACCAATTCCTCCTCCGATTACAATCGAGGGACATGAAGAACGAGAAATCAAGCAAGTAATTGATTCTCGGGAACAACATGGCCATATAGAATATTTGGTCCACTGGAAGGGCTTTCCTCGTGAAGAACGCGAATGGAAAAAGTCCACAGACTTATCCAACGCCCCAGATGTCGTCTGAGACTTTCATCGAAAACATCCCTTAGCAGCTTGCCCAACCACTCGTCTTCAACTTCGTTCCAATGGTCCTCCTTCTCTCTTTTCTTCACCTGATTTTCTCGCCTTTCGACAATGCTATAAAAAATATTCTGACGACCTCTTTGAACTTCCTCCAGTCCTTGATCCTACTCGTCTGGAATCCAAGCCTTGAAAAGGGGGTAATGTAAGAACTTTTCAATTCTCTTCACTATATCACAGACTCTTCTCGATTATTCATTCACATGACGTCATTGTTCTATTACATTCTATCACATTCTATTCTCATGATGTCATTGTATTAGTAAGATCATAGCCACTTGGTAGTCAAACACTATATAAATCCATGTATCTAGTCGACTGGCTCCCCAGTCTTGGAATTGTTACTTGTTTCTCCTCATTAGTGGTTCCCTGGAACTGCTCGAGTGTGAATATCATAACAGCTTGCCACTGACACATTTATCACTGGTATGCTTGTTTACATATAATAATCCACATAACATGATTGTATTTATTTATGATCGTTGGCAGTCACTCTGACCATCGTCTTCTCCCGCTCACGAACCGGTCTTGGCAAGATGGATACGGTCTTGAACCGACTTATTCGCGGTGCCATCCAGACGGGTCTCTTCGCAGGGATCTTTGCCATGGGCGATTTGGTCACTTTTCTTATTATCCCGAACTCAAACCTCTATGGTATGTTTGCCATTCCCCTTGGTCGTATTTGCACGACTGTAAGTGTATGCAGCATCAAGGTGTGCCATCTGCTAATATTTTTTTACTTACTTTTGGAAGACCCTATTGGATTCTCTCCTTACTCGGGAGTCGCTGAATGCCCAAATTACCTACACGTGTGACGTGAGCGGGGCGGCGGTGGCTGAACTGCGTCCACGCTCGTATCCATGCGCAGAGTGATTCACAGCGCCGGGTACCTGTTGATTTGTCATGACCCTACGATGGCGCGTCGACCAGCGTGCAATTTCTTGTTAAGGGGAATCGCTCACAGACACGTGATCCGACCTTGCTATACCCTGCTACAGAGTTGTGTCCGATTGCTCTAGCCTTTGGGATCGTATATATTTACTTAGAATGCGAATGTGCGCGTACGTTGCTTGACGAGTTTCATACGGAAAACAAGCCGAATATGAACGGAATCGTGGATGCATCCAGGTAGAACTTCAATGCTGATTAGAACTGCCAGGCATGGTAGAAATAAATAACCGAATGGCTATGTGGCACAGCATCAGTACACTGTTGCTGGTCACTTGGCTGATATTAGAACCGGAAGCTTCTCTTCCTCTCAACGACAGCATTTGTTCAAACCATGTAGAAATCTTTGGGCGGAAATGCAAATTTACTGCACAGGCCAATTAAAACTAGCTCACGTTGGCGATGAGGAAATCATAAAAGCTTCATTATTTAAGTGACTATTACTAGTAGTACGGCGGTGTAACAGTTATCGTGATTTCCCTAATCGAGTTCACTTTTCTGCGGGACTTCCCACTGCTGACATGAACACGTGTTCGTTCTCCTGCACTAACGCCGCTACGGGTCACTCCGCTCCAAGAGTCGGAGTCGTCGCCTGAAGGGTAAAAGGATGAGCACGTCCTACCTTCCATAAGTAAGATCTTTTTTTTCTTCTGTTCGCACGAAAGGGAAAGCCGAAAGGCCTTAACTTTTCGAGGCATTGCGATCTGTTGTAGCTTACTTATGGTCCGGAACTGCCGTGGCCCTCTGTCACGAAACCGTGTTTGTAACGTTATCGCTTTGCGACTTTGTTCAGCGCTCTGAACTCAATCAACAGAGTACTGCATCCTATCCCTGAACTAGCAACTACCCGGCCTTTCGGCGGCGAAAAAAGGGTACGTATTTAGTATTTCGCGCCAGAAAGAAACCTTTGACAACACATCCCTTGCAAAGATAGCGCGTTATTCGTTCTACCGAGCTCTCGAGGAAGTCAAGCCAAGCTATTGCCGATCTGTCATGGTATGTTTATCGTTTCAGAACTTGAAGCGAGAGGGATCAGGGTCCTCAAGTATATCTTGCCCTTGTATCAAGTAGGATCAGGAAGTCCCCTTCACCCCGTCCCAGCTGGAGTTGTTTTTCGATCGCCCAGTTACAATTCATTATTCAAAATGGGTTTGTATGACACAACCATTGGTACGCTCAACAAAGTGCCGGACCCGTGCAGTTTATTAACACGATCTGATAATAGGCGCGCTCCTAGTGGGTATATTCTGTGAGTGTCCCCGATCGGTCCCACGGACACCGTTAGGGACCCCCGATTGATTCATTGCGAACCAAGTCAACACCTTCTTGTACGGTCTTGTCACGTACCAGTTCGCGGTGTACTACCAGATGAGTAGGTGGACTCGCCAATGGTGATTCCATCATAACTTACACCTTGTTTGAGAATTTAACGATCGGCCAGCGATAAAGTCTGTCGTCGACCCAATACCAAACGCAAATGTCTAGTTTTGACCAGTGATTTTAGGTTCATGGTGCTATTCCTGTTCGTCTTGGATACATTCCACAGCGCCTCGTGAGTGTGATTGATCCAGTGTCCGGGAAATTACCCATTATTTCCTTAGGGCCATATATATGGCATGGTATTATACGTGCGTAGCTCCGCCAACTGCTATGTTCACTCATCCTCAGATCTTTTCAGCGTAGAAAACTACAATAGTCCTGCAGCTCTCGCAGGTGAGCTACCATATTACCATTTCAATCTACTCCTCACCGTACTCGAAGTGGGTATATGGCCATATGCATTCACCCCTGTCGGCTTTGCGCTTGCAGCTTTGGTAACGCACGTATATTTATCTATTAGGCAAGTGTGTAGATGTACTGAACCTTGAGCTGAATCTGATTGTCGCAGGATTTGGCGTTTGACGAGCAGTAAGATTCTCTATGGAATAGCCCTGTCGCTGGCCATTCTTTCCTTCATTCTCGGTATGATTACAAGTATCGAGGGCTGGATCATTCACACGTATGTCCCACGGCTGCCATACTACATGAGACTAAATGTTATTATCGAGCCTATCAAAGCTTCCTCGCATTACTCCCCTCGTGACTGCGTGGTTATCCGTGCAGGTCGTCGTGGACATGTTCATCACTAGTGCGCACGTTCTGTTTCACTTGTATAATATGAAGATACCCACTTGCAACCACCAGCTACGTTGGTGATCGTTTTCTCCCGTTCGCGAACTGGGTTCCGCAAGACGGATACAATCCTGAACCGGTTCATTCGTGGTGCCATTCAGACAGGTCTCTTCGCCAGCATCTTCTCTTTAGGTGACTTGATCTTCTTTGCTATTCTTCCGGACACGAATCTCTACGGCATGTTCGCCATCCCCATTGGTCGTATCTACACGAACGTGCGTGTTCTCAATGCAACGAAACTTGCTGTCGACTAAGCTGATTACGTCCGTTATACTTGTGACAGACCCTCTTGGATACCCTCCTCACTCGCGAGTTACTCATGATAGAGACGAACAACACGGGAAATATGACTCGGAGCATAGTTGTCGGTTGCTTGGCTTTATCGTCGAATGTTCCTAACTCGTCTCGATCCCTTTTACAGATCGATTCGGTGTATTGGCCCCAGACCGGCTCGCAAGGACTTTCGACAGTCCAATCAACTAGCACAGGTATCAAAGACCATTCAGGGTTCGCGTGATCAGGTGTGGAAGGCATCAGTCGCCTTACTGGCGATGACATGTAGCCATGTCCTTGCGAAGACATTTGCCATAGAAAAAGGAGATGTAGCGCCAGGGACTCGTCACGCTGTGGGACACTTTTTCTTGCTTCTGTTCAAACCTCCAGATTTCTATACAGGATATCTCTCGTTTCCTTACACTTTTGCTTGCATTCTAACACTGTTCGCAGAGTGGTGCCCGCTGGTAGTGTAGTCTTGCACGCCAGGTGTACATACTCCAATAGTCATGACAACGCCATTTTATGGAGTCAAAACGTCAAGTTCAAGCTCGTTCCGCGATTTGAATGTGCAGTGAATGGTGTGCGAGTTTGTCATGTCGATCCGACCAAGAGTTTGTCACGCGTAGCTTTCTTCAATAGGTGCCCCTGCTAGACCTGCCTAGAACCTCTCGGAGCTATGTACGTGAGATTCAGAGTTTGCATCGACCCGGTTACTAATGCATACTGTAGGCCAAGCCCCTGAGGGAGTGTCGTTATGCGGTCGATAGTCTGTACAATTAGTGAACTCACTGGCAGCGTACTGGACCTATTGGCCGCACGAGGCACCACCGGCTACAACGTTGCGCCGAGGTCCCCATTCCAGTGGTACGAACGGTGGCTAAGGCACCGGCACGGGCCACAGCAGATTCGGAAAGTCAAACCAAGCACCTAGCGGTGAAGGTCATACTACACGTTGTAACGTTATGCTATTACTAACCGTGTGAATGCGACCGCCGGCCTCAGGTACGTTCAACGTTCATAGTTCATAGCTTTTTTTTTTGCATCCATTTACAGTAAGGCTCATAATGCATAGCGTTCGTCACCTACTTTTTCCATGCAGTATGAGGTATTATGCATTCTTAGGTTGGTGTTTTGGTGGTGCTAGACGTCCCGTAGCACTCCTTTGATGCCCTACCTGATATGCCTTATGACGCGGGGTATGTGCCTTTTAATTAGGCTGCCACTGTGGCATAATCGACCCGTCCATGTTATATCTGAGCGGAGCCAGAACCCAGAGGTGTGGCAATGCGTGGCAATCTAGACTGCCGACTTAGGGATGGCCACCAACTTGGCCTCACGCCGGGCCCCTTACTGGCCACGGGGCCGTACGGCGGGCAGCTAGTGGCATTACCCGTGATCAGGGCTGTCGTGGATATATATTCTTCCCAAGTTAGGTGGGGTTCGTGGTACAGTGCTCCCGTCTCCTCCGAGTCTGCCCCGCTTTTGAAGTCGTCATATTTCGGCTGCGCACTTGGGACCGAAAGCTTAGAATGGGCTTATATGATAAAACCGTTGGTACGTGCCATGGAGTGCTCGATAGAGTGGAACTTGCTGATGTGGAACAATAGGTACACTGCTGGTGGGCATATTTTGTGAGTGTGCGATTGATCTCTGAATCTGTCGTGCACGTCGTCACTTGGACCTCTGGCTGACCTGTTGTTAACAAAGTCAATACCTTTTTGTATGGGCTTGTCATGTACCAGTTCGCAGCGTACCACTCGACGAGTAAGCATGCTCGCTGAAGATCAATCCACCGTTACTTATACATCGCTCAGAGTTCAATGATCCACCAGTGACGAGGCCGGTCGCTGATCGCCAATTCACAAGTGTAGATCTCTGATGAGAAATTTAGGTGTATGGTATTTTTCCTGTTTGTTTTGGACACATTCTACAGTGCTTCGTGAGTAGAATTTACTATCCGGCTCTTGTGGAATGTGCCAAACATCTTCATAGACTCATCTATATGGCATGGCGTTATACGTTTGTCCTGTTGTCAATCCTCGTTCCTTCTTATGCTCAATGCATTCAAGCGTGACCAACTATGACAACCCGATGGTTATTGCAGGTGTGTATCCATCGTATCAAGCCGTTTGTTTCAGTCTGCCCTAAGAGTGCACAAAGTGGCTGAATGGCCATTCTCGCTCACACCTTTGGCTACCGCACTTGCTGCACTGGTGACGCAGACCTATCTAGGGTTTAGGTGAGTGTATACGTCTACCTGACAACCGTGACTACACATCCCAATTAATTACGTGTGCCGTAGGATCTTGCGTCTAACAAGGAGCAGGTTCCTGTATTGGGTGGTCATCTTGCTGGCAATTCCTTCGTTTATCATGGGGATAATTACCAGCATAGAGGCTTATGTCATTAAAGTGTATGACTTAAGGTTGCTATACTACATTAGACTAATCCTTATCATCCAGTTTATCTGACTTCTCCCGACTTGTCCCATTCGCAATCACGTGGTTGTCTATGCAAGTCACCGTGGACGTGTTCATTACTGGTACGCTCGCTTTTTCAACTCAGAATGTGAACGCCCTTGTTCACTGTAGCGTTCACTAGTTACGTTAGTCATCACCTTCAGCCGTTCACGCACCGGTTTCCTCAGAACGGACACAATTATAAATCGATTTATCCGCGGTGCCATTCAGACGGCAGTCTTTGCCAGTATTTTCTCTCTGGGTGATCTGATCTCACATATCCGTTTCCCGCACACGAATCTATTCGTCATGTTTGCTATGCCGCTTGGCCGAATCTATACGAATGTGAGTGTATTCAGCATAGCGCAAAGTTCTGTCCAACGATTTCGATTGATCATCGGTTATTTCTCAAGACCCTCATGGACACCCTTCTTTCTCGTAAAATACTCGTATTTAAGACGGATGCCGAGGGTGTCGTTACTCAGAGCATAGTGGTAAGGTCGTTTGATTACCATCGACGTGATCGCCTCCTATATCCAACTCCTGCCTAGATTGATTCAATGGCCCTGACACCCACCGAGTCTCGAGCCAGTTTAATGGCCCAGTCGACCAACTATCTCAGAGTACAAAGCACCACACAAGGGACATGATTGCCCATCCTGTCAGGCTATAGAATGCCGTGGGTTGATTCAACGGCTCCGTCTTGCGGAGACTTCGGGCCGCATGACAAGTAAATCCTGCATCGTGTGCCGTTATTCTTGATTATTTTGTCATCGTTTCCCCTTTCTGCAGCTCCTTTATCAACTGTGCTTGGTTCTTGTTGGATTAACACTTAAGCTGTAGCCCGCAGTCAAGGCGGGACTTGGAGTATTTTAGTGCGCCGTATCATTAGACACTCGTAATGGATCACATAGTTCCCTATTGAAGTCAGCAAGGGGACTGACAATGCTTGTTTATCCAAGCACGGCTACTCTTTTCTCAAGATGTGGTTCACCGAGAACGGGGCGACCTTGCGCGTGTGGTACTCAAAAACGTATTCAATATCTGAGTGGCTGTCAAGCAGACTTCAGAGTTCGTGTGAGTGATACAGTGGACTGTCGTGCGAATAAGATCCACTTCGCGGACGCATCGCGAAGGCGCACAGTCTAGTCGAACGAAAGCATACATAGTTATATCCTCTAATGTCAAAACTAGAGCGACAAGGACATGTAACGAAGACCTTCCGCTGTGTGGCCCAAGGTCTTGACGCACCTCTGTCAGACCCCGGCTGTGACGGCTTTGCGTATCGGGCTCCTTGAAAAAACGGGGTGTTGCACGTAACCTAAACAGTCGTTGACATTTCTGGCTGAGCGGTAATCTGTTGGACCGTCGAAAAGGTTTGCGAGTCGGTCACCGGTAAGTACACTGAATCGATCTAGCCAGCGATCGGAGATGAGCGAAGGCCATGGAAAGGGTAGCCGAGGAAGCTCACCATCACGCTCACGTTTGTCGCACCATCCGTCCCTGCCTTGAGCAACCGACGCGCAAGGAGAGTGTCCAAGAGGGTCTTTCAAAGAAGAGAAACAAAGATCATAGCGGGTCACTGGACGGTACCCACACTGACACTGAGAACACTCACGTTCGTGTAAATCCGACCGATTGGAATGGCGAACATGCCGTAGAAATTGGTGTTTGGGAGGAGGGAAAAAGTGATTAAATCGCCTAGGGAGAAGATGCTGGCGAAGAGACCTGTCTGGATTGCACTACGAATGAGTCGGTTCAGGATTGTGTCCATCTTACGCAAACCGGTTCGCGAGCGGGAGAAGATGATAACCAACGTAACTGGTAGTTGAAATCAGTGCCTCGATCTTAAGTGGATCGTAATAAACGAGGGTACCAGAGATGAACACATCCACAATGACTTGCATGGTCAGCCATGCAGTTACGAGGGGCGTGATACGTGGTAGCTCCGACATACTAAAAGATCGTAATCAGGTTGATACAGATACTTCTCGTGAAGCGTACATTTTAATGATCCAGGCCTCGATGGAGCACATCAGACCAAGAATGAAAGATGGAATAGCCAGTATAATGACCACACCATAGAGGACATTGCTACTTGTAAAGCGCCAAATCCTATGCAACAGGGCAATTCAGTTGGAAGTCATGTCCGTTTACCTGTATACCTGCCTGAACCCCAGATATACTTGGGTCACCAAGGCAGCAAGTGCAGTACCGCTTGGAGTAACAATGTACGGCCATGGAGCGACTTGTGGACTATAAGTACCAGAGTGACAAAACAATGTATCTACATACCTGCGAGAGCGGCTGGATTGGAGTAGTTTGCCACACTGGAGTGCACTCAATACGAGCATTATGGTTGACGAGACTACTCACGTGTAATACCATGCCATATACACGACTCTGGGAATGATTGAGCAATTTCTAGACATCGGATCAATGATACTCACGAGAGACTGTGGAACGTGTCTAGAATGAACAGGAAAAGGACCATATATCTAAGCTCGCCAGTCAGCTGCGATCCCCTTGTATCGATGGCTGTGTTACTTCACTGCTGGGGGGTCATTGAATTCTAAGTGGGATATAAAATACCATAGATTCATCTGTGCTGACTCTACTTACTCGTCTGGTAGTACGCAGCGAACTGGTATGTTACAAGACCATACAAGAATGTATTGACTGGGTTCGCAGTGGATTGATTAGAACAGACATCAATGACCCCGGCAATCGGAGGAACTCACAGAATATGCCCACTAGGAGCGTTCCTATCATCCAATCTCATCAATAGGTGTTAGATGGTACTGCGTTGGGCGCACCAATAGTTTCGTCATACAAACCCATTCTTGATTCTGGCCCGTTGCAGCTGCACGATGAAAAACCTTTCGACGGAAAGCTGTTCCTACTTTGTTCGAGGGAAAGGCATGCTAACGAGGCACCTAAATCTCTGGTGAACAGCCTATCGCTTAAGTTTTGAAACAGCTACCCGATATGAACTATGATTAGGCAGCAAATTCTGGACTAAGAGAGACGTCGGGGCTCTGATGGGGCTTCGCGGAATTGACTAACCGATAATAGCAGCAGCACAAACAAGCCTTGCAGATCCGTATGGGCGTCAAACCGTCAAGGTGGTGATGATAGAGGGCGGGGGAGCGACAAGGGTGGGCCACTCCATGAGTGGTCCAGACCAGGCCCAGTGATTGCGGTTCGGGGCTGGGATGGGCCACGCTGGGAGGATGTCTTGTCAGAAAGGGTCAGCGTGATGCCAAATAGACCACTGCCACAGGTAGCCGGTGTCGCGAGGAGCCGATTGGCGCATGTCAGCTGAAGTGGCGCTGTGGCCATGGTACATTGAACGGACATTCAACTTAGGGCGTGAGGCCGACCCAATTTTGATTATGGCCAGCCACTGCCAAAGGGGATCAACAACTGGGATCTCGTAGAGGTTCCGGAATGGAGAAGAATCCAAAGCCATACGATGGACTTGGGACCAGCGACCACGGACCAATGCAACTGACGTGCTGATATTTGCTTGGAAGCAGCGATATAATGCTATCGTTTGGCGACGCTACCACAGCTTTGAGAGCCGCCCACAGAGATTGGACGACGGCTAGCGAAAAGGCAATAATCAAGGGTCGCTTTCCCGGAGTTGAGGGTGGTTAACCAGGGTAGATGGTGGATATTATATGGCATATCGGGACACCTAGTGAAGGCACATGCGGGCCCTCTTACCCATGCAGTACCGACATGGGCCCGAAGAGATGGATCCCATGTTTAGATCGTAATTTATGTGCTGTTGTGTTTCTGAGAAAGAATATTCGAACGACTGGTTTTGTGGGCTGTGTAAGCCACAGCTTGTTGGAGAACAGCCCGCCGTTATACCCGTACCACAGTCTACGTTACTACATATTACATATCCTTTTTTCGGACACCGCGCTCCCGTTCGTCTTTCTCCAGTCTCGTACCTACTCGCCTGGAGGTAAGCTACACTACACGCTCCTTATACTCAGCTACTCACCTAGTACAGTCCTTACAGTCCTTATATTAGGTCGGCACACTCTAACACAGCTCTAAATCTCCATTGCCACTCTCGACTTCGAGTCTGAGGATCGGAATTCACAACAAAATCATCAGCATCAAATCAGTTGTTCGTCCAGTCTACGAAACATTAAAGCCATATGATATACCACATCGTACACAAACAAGTAATACATGACCCTTCCTACATGGTCAACAACTCCGGAACGTGATACTTGACAAAATTCGTGCGGACGTGTCTAGATACATGCGCTGCCGTTGTCCGAAGTGCCGGGGGAACCTAAAAGGAAGAGTTTGTGGACGCCACTCTTTGTCACTCCTCTCACCGAAGGACTACAGGGACCCACCTCTAGGCACCTCGTCTCCGTCTCGCTCATTCGCAACCAAGAGATAGCCGCTTGAGGCGAAATCAGCACCGGACCGAATGACACAACCAAGATCGGAAGAAGTCCACCCGTATCTGACTTTGTTGCTATCGACGTACTAGAAAGGGATGAAATAAGTGCGGCCTGGTGGGTTACGCATATCGATGAATGATACATACTACAATTTCGTCCATCCATGTCGACACGCCGGCGCAGCTGCTGCTCCAAGACGTCGTGGTCGTCGCGGGTGTGGAGGGCGTTGCAGTAGTTTGCGGCGCTTGGGTTGTAGAGGTTGTAGTCGCAGGAACCAAAGAGCCAGATAATGGCCAAGTGCTTCCACGGACCGCAGTGATCCATGAAGAACCGACATGAGGGAACTGTCAAACGAGTACATCCGTCCAGACTACTTTCAGGGTGAAACGTTGTACAGCCTACCTCCCATACCATGATACCAGCATCTGTCAAATTTTTCATAGTTCTGGTTCATTTCTGTTATTTTAATGAGAATATCGGATCACTCACTCCACCCAGAGGAATGAGCTTGTGCGACGCAAGAAGCGAGTGTCGACGTGGACATGTACCCATTATCGGCGTCGCTGGTTGTACCCGGCTTCCCTATCACAAGCTTATTCAGATCGACACCATTGCCTGCGATTTGGAAAAGTGCGCTTTCAGGCCAAGACGAGGAGGAGGCAGTAAGAAGTCCAGAGCACGTGGTATACTCTGTCGTTCCCTCTGAGTCGAAGCGAGGCTGAGCTTATTGACCTACGACAATAAGCAATCCACTTACGGTTATAGAACTACAAATCCAGTCAAACTTCCACATCAATGTATTTAGGACGATAGGCAAGTAGGCATACCTGAACGTTGTACTGAGGAAAGTACTCAGCAGAATATCAATACCCGGCATAGGACTATCATAACGCACCCAATCGATCAGAGAGCCAACACTCTTATGCACCTCTAGGTATCCTCCTCCGGTCCACATGCTGGGAGAGAACCAAGGGGCGACGGCTACGGAGTAAAGTTCAAGTGTTGTCTTACGCATACGAGGTCAGTAGCTCACGGGCATGACTAAGGACATACTGTCCTTGAGGGAGTTGCGTCCGGAGTTGCTGAGTCAGGGAGATGAGCCAAGGCTCAGCGGTGGCCGGAGAGCTACTGAATGCATTGAAATCCTAGTACCCCCAGAGAGCCCTCGTCAGTCCGTCGTCACCACAAGGAATTGAAG
>JBBPKI010001161.1:0-14279 GCA_038089155.1 Nevesoporus exiguus
ATGATGCATGCATCAGCTAAAAAAACCGAGGCAGAGTAAGTGGATGATGCGACTAGCACAAGGTGAGAGACGACAACAACTATCTACGACAGAAGGGGCCTACATCATTACCTGTAGGGATGGGTGGTATGCTACATTACGTGTGATGACGAACGACGACACAAGTCGCTCCGCTGTGCGACAACATAATGAGCTAGCCAGAAGGCGATGTTTCTCGCCGTGAATTGGCGCTTGTGGAGAGAGTATTTCCCCGCCACAACAACCTAAGGTGCCTATTTTGGTCTGGCCAGGGTTTGCCACTTTTGCTGATGCCAGTAGCACTGTAGTAGTAGTGTCTCAGGTTGGACATATTGTATTCTGGCGCATAATCCCCGCAGTCGAGCTGCTGTCACTCATCACGATCACGCTGGTTATCGCACTCCGACAGAGTGCACAGCTATTGGTTGGTACGTCAATCGGATTGTCATGTGTATTGCAGGCAGTCATTGACAGCCAATGATACCCCCGCTATGCACAGACCAGACACTGCATGGTAATGCACGGGAGTGCCTTCCCGTAATAACCGCACCCTGCCGTAACTGGACAAATTTGTTGCCATCTGTCATGTAGCCACGGCTGTGGTGATCGAACGCGGATGAGTTGGCACCAATCATGTTCCGCTCCCCTGATCCTTGCCACCAACAGAGATCAAAAAGACAGAACGGAAAACCAAGCGTCTGGCACAGAACTTCGATGACGAACTACAAGTGCCTAGGGACTTTGTTAAGGTGGAACAGCGCGGCAGCTCACACCCCAACTCGGAACACTACTAGAAGTATGTACACATGCTGTGTATACTGCCTCAGTCACGTTGCCGGCAGTCTGTTACTCTGTGCAGGTTCATCGGATGTGTAGCTGCCGACCAGAATAAATTTGAGATGTTCACGCATTCTACTCCTGCATACTAATATTAAATCACTGGTAATCGGATTGTACGCTCCATTAGTTCTCTCCTTTCTGCCTCATCGTTCACCTTTAGCATGAAGCTCCAGAGTCTCTCGACACTGGTCGCACTCGTCCCATGCGTACTTGGGTTCCAGCACCTAGCAAATTTCCCGGAATATCGTTCGCTCGTGGGCTTATCTCCACAGGAAGTCCAGGCTGTAGCGCAAGTCTTCAGTAGCACTCCCGGCGCCCAACCTCTACCACCTCCCATGCACGACACGTCTGCAAAGTTGGTATATGACTCAGACCACCCGTACCAGCCAGATCAACCAGGCGATATTCGTGGTCCTTGTCCTGGATTGAATACCCTCGCTTCTCACGGAGTGAGTGACCGGTAATTTTGGCGACGCGATTTACTCATGAACACTCTTAAGTACTTGCCGCGTAATGGCGTGGTTACTCCTGCTCAGATCATCAACGCCGTCCAAGAAGGTACCTGAATCATGGCTAGAGTCATTCGTGATCTTAATCTAAAACTGGCAGGCTTCAACATGGGGTGGAACCTGTCCGCGTTCCTCACTTATGGGGTATGTCTCGTATTCTGTCGACTCGTTTACGCCGGTGACTGACCGATTGGCTGTGGGCTAGGCGTTCATTGTTGACGGGAACCACTTGACCAACTTGATGAGCATTGGTGCAAACACGACTGCGGACAATGAGCTCACTCCCGGACTCAACATCCACGGCAACTTTGAAGGTAAATTTTATGTTCCTATATTTTTCTCACGACCATGTGCTGATTACCGCCATCGACATTCCGCTCTAGGTGATGCCAGCACCACTCGCGGAGACTTCTATTTTGGTAATAACTACAGTTTCAACGAGACCTTGTTCGATCAGGTAGGTTCAAGTACCGCCAATATCTGCATTCCTCATCCCTTGCAAAGCTCGAATATGCCGCCAATCTCGTCGGAGATGGCTTGCTCACCGTCGAATCCGTATCCCTGCATAAACATCTCCGTATCAACGACTCCATTGCACGCAATCCGACGTTTTCGTTCGATACACCACGCTTCTTGACCGCTTACGGCGAAGCGACCTTTCCTCTCGCATTCTTCGTGAGCAACCAGACGGCGAACACGACGCTGAATGCAACGCTCGACAACGCGCGCAGCTTCTTTCAGCGGCACAAGTACCCCGACGGGTTCTGGCGCCGCCAGGCCCCGTACGATTTCGTCCAGATTGGCAACATGTTCGATAAGGTCTTCGACTTGGTAGGGGTCCTGCCAGGCCACAACGAAGGTGTGGGTAACTATGTAAGGGATACCCAGGACGAAGGGACCGTACGTCGATCCTTTTGCATTGGTTCGTCTAGTGCAACCGCGTGCTGAACACTACTCGTTTCTTAGGTTTGCTACGCGTACCAGAAACAGGTGAACTTGACAGCGAAGCTGTACCCTAGTCCGACGCCCGAGCTTCAGGCTGCAATCAAGGCGAACTTGGCCACATTTTACCAGACGCTAGAAGAGCCAGCTTGCCTACAACTTTTCCCGTTCGGGAAATAGGGATCAGGACGCTGTAGCGATGGTGGAGGATATTTGTCGTACATAGTTGGATAGTGTGTTTTACTATACCACAGATGCACGCAACTCTCGTAGCTGTGGGGCTCGTTTTTATCAGTGCTAATGAACTCGATGTATTGGAAGTGGCATTCCCTGTTAATACAAAGTGCTAGTAGCTTAATCTCACTGAGCACACTTCAAGTTGATCGGTGAATTTATTCTAGGGTAGATGGGCAAGTGACTTGTGTGGAAAACTAGCCGTTTACAATTCGCTTCATCGACGCGTCAGTGGGCTCGGGTTCTCTTCTATTAGCTTAGTTGGTCTAAATAAATTCCACTGGTTCACAGCCGTAGTTTCGCGACGATGGCATCGTCGAACCGTCGGACGGTCCGCTGCCGCACCGTCGGCAGAGCCAACGTTGCTTCTATTGCCAGTCTTGTTTGCGGAGAGACAGGTCTCTCGCATGTCCCGGAGGGCGTCTGCAACGTGTCGATAAAGACACGCGTGGACATTGTCGGACACGAGTGCTTGGATTCGACGCGGGATTTCATCACATGCAGTGGGGCGATGAGGTCTATCCAGCACCCGGGGGCCGCCGGTGATCGATTGATCAATCAAGACTCGATGGGTAGGAGGCAATAAGAAGATAAACTCATAGTTTATTCCATATATATCTTCGTACGGCGATCCAAGCCTGTAAGGACGAGATCTTGGTCAATAATGCGGGGGGCGAAGTATTGGAATGTACCGACCTAGTATAAGGACTGTAAGGACTGAACTAGCTGGGTAATTGAATGTAGGGAGTGTGTAGTGTAGCTTACCTCCAGTCGAGTAGGTATGAGACTGCAGGAAAGATGAACGGGAGCGCGATGCGACGCGGCGCGGTGTCCGAGCAAGGAAATGTAATATGTAGTAGCATAGACCATGGTACGGCTATAACGGCGGGCTGCTCTCCAACACGGAGATGTAGTGCGATCGACGAAGCGCAATGGCGCCCCTCATCAATGGAGCGGGCTACTGTTGAGCCATAATTAAACGATGGGAGACGGGTAGCTGATTCTCGGGATTACTCTGGAGTAAAACCGGTTTACAGATAGGTATGCTCGTTAAAGCAGAAGCTGCGACACGCGAGCCCACTCAGTTCCTCCAAACCATCACCCATCACTCAGGCCGATCATCGACGGCCACTATTCTCACCTTCTCTTGAAAATGGCATCTTCAAATAGAGGGACGCTCGTTTCCGCAGCTGGGTGATAGACGCTTGCCCCCACTTGCCATAACGACTGCCCATTCACAGGCCACACCCGGCACCAATGCGTCTACCAGAGAATGTCCACTCGTAACATCTGCTCGCTTGCTAGGCTCGACGACGAGCTAGAAGTTTGTCGAGGAAGCAGTTGAGCGTTGAAGATGAGGAGCAGATTACGCGCTAACGAGCTAGGAGGTCAGAGGGCACTGCTGACAAAGTTCGGGACGGGGAGCCAAGTCGGAAGCATTCTGATCGACGTCAAAAGCAAGGCGTGTGGCATTGTCACGTTGTTTTGCAGGTGCAGAAGGGGCAGACCAGTGGTCGAGAGAAACGACAAACAGAGACTTGTGATAGCTTCGAATGAGTTTTGGTTGTGGGTAGAAATAGCTAGCAGCGTCGAATAGTTCTGCAGGCAGAAGAAGCAATGGCGGTGATAAAAGGACGTAGACTCTTACCTTACACCGTTCATCTCTATCGTCTGCTGTGAGCCCGCCAGCCTCCATGGGTAACTCACCGTTACGCTGGCAATGCTGGACATCAGTTACAAATGCTTCCATGCCAAGCTCGATCTCGTTGACATGCACATTGCAGGGATCCACCAGTGGTCGAGTCTACTACACGGAGCGCATGATGACAATCGCGTGCTAGGGCGATAATTGTGGATGTCCAGGGCGAAGAGGGCGGGGTAGGAACGGTAAGCGTACCAGCAGGTTTCCGGGGGAGACGACGAAGACTGAATATTCTGGAAGTGCGACGTCGCAGTCATAAACCTGGTGGGCAGCATATAAGAAGAGGCAAGAAGGGAAGGCGCAAGTGTTAGCTATCCAAGTGGTGTAGGGATAAAGATCCTGGCTGCTCGCTCGCTCACGTGAGCGAGAGAAGTAGGAACAGAGAGATACTCACGAGAGCATTCGATGCTTGAAAGTTGAGTACTGTACCTAGCACAGAAAACTTTGCCATCGCGGCGCAAGTGCGTCAGCAAAAGGCGTGCTCAATTCTTAGTTCAGTTCTCGAGTTCAGTTCAGTGCGACTTAGCCGAGGCAAGCAGATACGTAGCATTGTTTGAGTTTATTTGATCAATTGTGAAAAGTCCGGCATTTGGCGGACAACCTGCCAAACAGTAACTTAGGCTACACGCTCGGTAGTACGTGAATGTGCGTCGTGTTTTGAGGCTCCGCTTCGGCACACACTCGGCGTGTGATGCTAGCGTGACAACAGCCCACTTCACGATCTCAAGAACTACACCATTATTTTCATTCATTTAACTTGGAGGTTGTAGCTATAGTGCAAGAACTATGGTGGGTAAGGTTAATAAGTGAGAATGTTGCGTTTTTGCTGGAGTACCGAATTGGGGGTAGGTGTCGAATGGCCCAGCTCCTGGCGGACGCCCTCGAGCAACTTGAAGACGTTGTGCACATAGCGTGACGTCACTACTCTGGAACACTAAGTCTTCTTCATCGTATCAACTGCAGCGGCGGCAGAGTTCCGAACAGAGTCAGCCGTTACTCGGGCCGCCCGACAAGCATGATCCATGCCATGGCAAATATATCGAGCCTAGGAAGTGCATCATCAAGTTTTCCTGCGCTATATTTTCCTGTCCCTCCCTTCTACGTTCTCGCAACTCCGAGTCATTCGAAACCAGTAGAAAGCAAACAATAGACAACAAATAGTAGGCAGATGCAGCAGTAGTTGTGATCACTCTCCTGAGAAACGCTCGCGAGGAAGTGCGTTGTATTCTTTTACATTGCTGTCTCTTGCTGACAGCTTTGAGTAGAAAAATCGATCGACGTGGCAGCCCTGACGTAATCATGATCTTGCAGCTTAGAATCAATATTGCCGGGCATGGCATGCAGGTATCGAGTCAAGGTTAGGCGCTAAAAAGGTCATCGGACATCGTGGCTCAACCGTAGCCGACCGTCCCGCTGATGAGGGGCACCTTTGCGCTTCGACCATCGCGCTGCATCTCCGCTCCCACATCCCTCGCGTTATTGACCAAGATCTCGTCCTTGCAGGTTTGGGTCGCCGTATGAAGCTGTGAGTTTATCTTCTCATTGCCTCCTGCCGTCGAGTTTTGATTGATCACTGGCACCCCCCCTGGTGTTGGAGAGATCCTATCGCCCCATATGTAATGGAACTCTGAGTCGAATCCAAGCACTCGTGTCCGACGATGTCCGCGCGCGTCTTTATCGAGCGCATCGCAGACGCCCTCCGGGACATACGAGAAATCTGTCTCCCCGCAAACGAGACTGGCAACAAAGGCAACGCTGACGCTGACCATCCGACGGTTCGGTGATGCCATCGTCGCGAAACTACGGCTGTGAACCAGTGGGATTTATTTAGATCAACTAGATTAAGAGAAGGGAACCCGATCCCACTGACGCGTCGATGAAGCGCATCATAAACGGCTAGTTGCGTGCATCCGTGGTATAGTAAAACCAACTATTTAGTTGTGTGCAACAAATATCCTCCACCACCACTACAGCGTCTTGGTCTCTATTCCCCGAACGGGAAAAGTTGTAGGCAAGCTGGCTCTTGCAGCGTCTGGTAAAGCGTAACCAGGTTCGCCTTGATCGCAGCCTGAAGCTCGGGCGTCGGGCTAGGGTACAGCTTCGCTGTCAAGTTCACCTGTTTCTGGTACGCGTAGCAGGGCTAAGAAACGAGCGGTATTCAGCTCGCGGTTGCACTAGACGAACCAATGCAAAAGGATCGACGTACGGTCCCTTCGTCCTGGGTATCTCTCACAAAGTTACCCACACCTTCGTTGTGGCCTGGCAGGACCCCTACCAAGTCGAAGACCTTATTGAACATGTTGCCAATCTGGACGAAATCGTACGGGGCCTGGCGGCGCCAGAACCCGTCGGGGTACTTGTGCTGCTGGAAGAAGCTGCGCGCGTCGTCGAGCGTTACATTTAGCGTCGTGTTTGTCGTTTGATTGCTCGCGAAGAATGCGAGAGGAAAGGTCGTTTCGCCATAGGCGGTCAAGAAGCGTGGGGTATCGAACGAAAAGGTCGGATTACGTGCAATGGAGTCGTTGATACGGAGAGATTTATGCAGGGATACGGATTCGACAGTGAGGAAGCCATCTCCGACGAGGTTGGCGGCATATTCGAGCTTCGCAAGAGATGAGGAATGCGGATACGGGCGGTATTTGAGCCTACCTGATCGAACAAGGTCTCGTTGAAACTGTAGTTATTGCCGAAGTAGAAGTCTCCACGAGTGGCGCTGGCATCACCTGGAGTGGAATGTCGATTGCGGTAATCAGCACATGGTCATGAGAAAAGATATAGGAGCATAAAATTTACCTTCAAGGTGGCCGTGGATGTTGAGTCCGGGAGTGAGCTCGTCGTCCGCAGTCGTGTTTGCACCAATGCTCATCAGGTTGGTCAAGTGGTTCCCGTCCACGATAAACGCCTATCCCATTTCAAAACACAATCTATCGGTCGCTCACCGGCGTAAACGAGTCGACAGAGTACGAGACATACCCCATAAGTGAGGAACGCAGACAGGTTCCACCCCATGTTGAAACCTGCCAGTTTCAGATTAAGATCACGAATCACTCTAGCCATGATTTAGGCACCTTCTTGGACAGCGTTGATAATCTGAGCGGGAGTAGCCACGCCATTACGCGGCAAGTACTTAAGAAAAAAAAACCGTATTCATGAGTAAATCGCGTCACCAAAGTTACCGGTCACTCACTCCGTGAGAAGCGAGGGTATTCAATCCAGGACAAGGACCACGAATATCACCTGGTTGATCTGGCTGGTACGGGTGGTTTGAGTCATACACCAACTTTGCAGACGTATCATTGATGGGAGGCGGTAGAGGTTGGGCGCCGGGAGTGCTACTGAAGGCTCGCGCTACAGCCCGGACTTCCTGTGGAGATAAGCCCACGAGCGAACGATATTCCGGGAAGTTTGCTAGGTGCGGGAACCCTAGTGCGCATGGGACGAGTGCGACCAGTGTCGAGAGACTCTGGGGCTTCATGCTAAAGGTGGACGATGAGGTAGTAGGGAGAGAACTGATGGAACGTACAATCCGATCAATGGCGATTTAATATTAGTATGCAAGAGCAGAATGCGCGAGCATCGTAAATTTATTCTTACCCGCAGCTACGTTGCGAAGGAACATCCGATGGACCTGCACAGAATAACAGACTGCCGGCAACATGACTGAGGCAGTATACACAGCATGTGTACATGTTTTTAGTTGTGTTTAGGGTTTGAGCTGCTGCGCTGTCGACTGCTTTAACAAAGTCCCCAGACACTTGTAGTAGTTCATCATCGAAGTTCTGCGCCAGACGCTTGGTTTTCCGCTCTGTCTTTTCGATCTCTGGTGGTTGCAAGGATCAGGGGAGCGGAGCATGATTTGTGCCGAACCATTTGCATCCGATCAACCACCGCAGCCGTGGCTACATGACAAATGGCAACAAATTCGTCCAGTCGCGGCAGGGTGCAGTTGGCATTACGGGGAGGCGTTCCCGTGCATTAAGTACTATCCCCTACCCCGGGTATCAGGTCGCAAATTGGTAATTGATGAATTGCCGACCCTGTTCCCCAAACTTAACGGTCACGAAGTTGAAGGAGACCCAACATTCCGTACTTATCCAGCGGCCCCGGTTTGGCCAGCCCTGCGATCCACTGCTCTCCTCCCCCCGCTGAGCTGACATAGTAAATCCAGTCCTTTATAGGCCATCCGGTGGTCGTCGAGAACACTGTTGACACGAGCGAGTATGCAACATCCTAGGAAGCACTTGTGGAAGGTGTAAGTCTGTTCTGTTATCGCTTCGGAGAGGCGGCTAAGTCGTGGGATAGCGTCGGTAGAACCGACGATGTGATCATACTACTCTGGAGAGGTCGGTCCGGATTGAAAGGGCCACGATCAAAGCCGCTACGGAACAGGAATTGATGCTTTGTAGGTGCTCTTGCACTCATGCATCGATCAAGACTCACATTTGAGAAGGATTTAACGCTGTAGAAGCTACTTTGCAACTTAACAAATCCACTGGCCCCCCCGTCTGGACTGCGACAGCTCTCGAAAACTGGTTGATGGAACTCGCGAACTTTATCAGTGGGTGGCGCGGCATAGATGCTAGTACTGATAGAGTTTTGATAGGTAAGCTTTCACAGCTTGGGTGGCACGTTTTTGGCGTTCACCGACAAGGAGCTTTCCGCTGACTTTTTATGGGGAGGTACTTATCCTTTTCGTTTTATCTTTTGTTCACATTCTGAAAACAACGGTTAACTCTGGGGCGCGGTAGCGACCGTCGTCCACAACGCATGGCGGACTCGACCCTGGTCACTTTCGAACCCGGCACTAAGGTCGACCATACCTGTCTCTTCTGCCCGGGCTGAATTCCGCTGGCTCGCCACGCCCCGGAAGAGATCGATCAATTTAATAGTAGGCTTGTCAAAGAACAATGCGTCAATGCTATGTAACAACCATCCAAGTTCGGCTATACCCACGATGTTGACGACTCCCTCTAGCATCGTGTTGTCAACTTCCATTCTGTTCGACTGCCAAACAAGATATGTGCACCAGTTCATATACGTACTTACCCTCCATGCACCCAGACCTAACAACAAAAGACCGGCCGAACTAAACTTCTTCGGGGTACGCGCCTCAGATACACCAAGCTTCGGGTGGCTCTGATGTTGCAGAGGTACAGTGGGTCAGCAAGGCCGTCATGTACATAAGACCCATGGGGAACAAGGACGCTCACGCATGAATCAACTACTGGTGCTTGGTGGAACTTTTCTGATTTGAAGGAAATCGTACTGACTCTCTGGCAGCCTTGATGACGTTTTTTTATGTTGTGATAACATGTACCTTATGTGTTGCCCTCAACTAGACCTATAATGTATTTAATTGGCAGTTCGACTACACTGGTGAAGAGGTTTCACAGTAGCTGGACTGCCTTTGTCGTGAGCACATGCAAGTTTAAAGTTCTGACAAATACATCATGATACCACCGCCCGTTTGGTGCCCTACTCCGGGCTCCAGGCAGTGTGGATCGAACCATCATCCGCTAGTTTATCGTGCCCTTGGACATGATCGCTGCAGTGCGTGATGGCAAGCCGCTACTCGGTATACTGGCAATGGTGTGCCGGGTTGCAGATACATTGATTTCATGGATACTGCGAGCAGAGAGTGGCGTCACTACTTTATCAACGGTCGTGTCTCTCAGAGCAGTTTGTTTGGGCATGATCACATGCTGGGCTAGATGTCAGAGCCGCGGAACATGTCAAGGTCGAGCGTCATATAATTGAAGCGACAGCAATTAAATACATCAGACAGTCCTAAAGATGGAGGCACCGATATCTGCCGTGCGTCGAGTCATACAGACATACATACGCATATGCCATGAACTCTCACTACACAAATAGACCAGCATAGAACGCACATTATACGTGCTGCTTCTTGTGGGGCCGTTCCATATTTGCCTCTGCTGTTCTGGATCTCAGTCGCTTTATCGCCGATGCCATGTGGCGTTGACTCCTCTCCTGAGGGCAGTCGGAGCTTGTTGCACCAGAGAGCGAAGCAATGCTGGTAAATGCAGATGCCGAACTGTCAGCACAATGGGCTGAATTGAGTGGACCGTCGCTACCTGTTTTGGTCATCATCGCTGGATACCTGGGTGACAGGGGTACTTGGACTCTCATCGGGACTTTGGCTGAGAGACGACCCATTATCCGCTCCTACATCGGTGTGAGAACGGAGCAAATCACGAAGAGGAGGGAGCTCCAAAAAATGAGAGGAGAACTGCTGGATAGTAGATGTGACAGTATCTGCAGATGGGCGCTCCTCTACTGGTGACCAGTAACGTTGAATGAAACTCCAATGTGCGTCTTTCAAAGTCCGAGACTCTGGTCGATCTGGCTTTTGGCCTTTCGCCAAGCACAAAACAACTGCTATGTCTTCCCGGACCTCCGACCATGGTTGTTTTCCAGACAACACCTGCGATCGTTAGCGTATTAGCACGAATACAAAGTTTGTGTCCCGCAAACTTTCCTGGAGGGCAAGGCACCCAAAGGAGTATATATCGTTCTTGGTTGTTCGGTTGAACGGCTCTTTGGGATCAACCTGCTCCGGTGCAATCCAGCGTAAGGCTCCCAGCCGCGCGGTGGACCTTTGGAGATATGCCAGTGCTTCTGGAATATTCCCCACCAAGGAGGCATAGCCAAAGTCAGCCAGGTGAGCAGTGTAGTCTTCATCGAGGAGCACGTTATTCTGCCTTACAGTATGTCAGACAAGAACGATGGATAATTCCGCCCAGACGCACACAATTCAGGTCACCGTGGACAATCGGAGAAGAATGCACTGTAATGTGTTATTCTTTTGAGCCTTGAGGAATAACTACATTCACTCACAGTAGCGTAGCCCATTAGCAATATCTAACAACTATCACGGATGTTGGAAGATGAGGACTCGATAGACATTAATCGAACGTACAAGCTGGAGTCTGTGTTCCACACCAAGATTGTTGTCGTGTTTAGCTAAGAACTTGTGAAGTGACTCATTAGGCATCCACAAGGATACCAGTGACATTGACCCATCCATGCCAAACCCATATGCAATACCTAAAAAAGGAACGATGTTGTCATGCTTTAGTCTCCTCCAAACTCCGAGTTCTCGACGGAGCATCTGGAAGGTAATCTGCATCAGATTTCCGGCCGCCAGGCAGACACTTACCTTTTTGGTCTCATTTTTTGCATTTCCTTCCATTGTAAAACTAAATCGGAAGGCCTTCACCGTAACCTGAAGGATAAAATCAATATGTGGCGCCGATGAACCGTATGCCACGCCCGAACCTCCTCTGGTACTCGACCGCCGAGGTACCGACATTTGTAAACGTCGCCAAAACCTCCTCCGGCAGAGTACTGATTTTTGATCCTATGAATATGTGGTGTGAGATCTAATGGCGGGGGAAATGCAGCGCTAGTGCTAAGAAAAGTTGATTTAAACCAAGCGATGACATTAGATAGCTGCACTACAGAATACCGAAGCAACACACCTGAAAGTAGCCACTTCAAATTTACGCCGTAGTTCCACCACCCCGGAGGTGGTGTGCGAATGAGGTGGTGTCGGCGGTGTGATGGGACGAGTTGGACCGGATGGCTAGGGGGAACATGAGCGACCAAATAACAGTTGTATCTAAGCCGATATTTCATACTTGTTCTGCACAGTTAGAGGGTACGGGATGTGGCTGGACTGGAAGATGAGAGGGGCTCGTGTTCAACACGTCGGGGACAGTTTGAGTCGCCTAGCCAGAAGTGATGAATATATGGGCAAAGGGAAATGTAGCAATAGTAATTACCTCATTTTCGATTGAATTCAGCCAACTTGAAGGGACTCGCCATGAACACAGCCCTCCACCCCGTCCTGCCGATACCACAGATTCACCAGAGGGTGCGAAACAGACTGAGGTGATGCCTCCATCGTGCCGTATGCATCCGATAGAAAGCCCAGAAACTGTATCCCAGAGCCGAACTGTTCGATCATGACAGCCACTCGCAAGGATCGATCCATCTGGTGTAAGGGAGAGAGAGAATATAGGGCCAGTGTGGCCTGTCCATGGTTATCCGATTGATTTCCCCGTTTCTCCGTTCTGACAGCGAACTGTCTCGTCGTGGGATGCAGAGAAGAGCTTGCTGCCATCGTGAGACCACAACACACAATAGACCCATTCCGTGTGGTCCCCAAGAGGACCAAGAATAGGCCTACCGCTGTTGATGTCGCGTACATGGATGCTGCAGTCAACACCATATGCAAGCTGATTGCTGGCTGGGGAGAAAGCGGGAGGAAACAGTTTGCCAGAGACAAAAATGGAATGATTCCGCCTTCCTTCGAGAGTGTAAATATCCACGCCGAAATCTCCAGCAACTGCAATGAGTCGATCATCCGGCGAGAGGGCGACTACTGCACGAGAGGTATATGCATACCCCCCGCTCCAACGATCAACAAGGTCATGCGATTCCACGCACCACACGTTTATCTGCCCCCCTCGTCGCTGCTAATGATCTTCCTACCATCCCGGGTCACAACGACACTCGTTACCCCGCTCTCGTGTCTTATTGGTGTTCCTGCCTGCTTCCCGCTCTCCAAGTTCCGGACCTTCACAGTTCTATCCACAGAACCAGTAACAACTCGTCGTCCATCGGGGAGAAACACGACGGTGTAGATGGTGTCATTGTGCGCCAGGATTACCAGCCGTAGCTGGGGTATACCATAGTCAAATGGTTGTTGGTGGACGCTTGACATGATAGTGTCAAGGCAGATGGTGTCAATTTACTGGCAGGTTGGGACGTTTGCAACCTGAAGAGTGCGGGAGAGAAGGGTTGAGGGAAGTAAAGTACTGAGCGCGCGTTATGAACCTCCGTAGGTTATATACAGCAAGCTGTAACCACTCCGGGTTACTTAGATCCCAGTATCTAACACATATACCGCTCGCGGTACTGAGTGTAATGGCTAAGCGCGGCGGTCTAGTCATTACACAAGCCCCGAGGTAAAGGTGAGGCAATCCGATGACCTTGTTAACGAATCTTGCTCGCATGCCATGCCCGGCAGCATTGATCTGCATCTGCCTACTATTCGTCATCCGTCGTTTGCTTTCCACTGGTTTCGAACGACTCGGAGTCGCGAGAACGCAGAAGGGAGGGATAAAAAAATAGCGCAGGAGAATTTGATGACGCACTTCCTAGGCTCGGTACATCTGCCATGGCGCAGATCGTGCTTGTTGGCGCGCCAAGTAGCGGGTGACTGTTGTGATACTTCCCTGATGTTAAGCACGTACTAGATAGTCACCTGGCATTGACCTTGAACAAGGAATCACACCCAGCCTCGGTTCCGCCGGGCACGGCACGGACCACTCCGCGACTCTTAGCAGATACTACCGAAAATACAGTCGTCTGGGAACATCGTCCGAGAAGCATCACGGCGTTTTGATCTACCTTTTCCAAAACGCCTCGGTACCGGATGGAATTGACGGAACACCCAAAACGAACGTCAACAAGCACATACCATCGGCCCTTGAATAGGTTACCTGCGAAAACGTGCGCAGACTACACACGATAGCACACGGAAACAGGAAGAGCGAGTGAGCATCGACGACCCAGTGAATGATACATTAAAGTAAAGTGAAACGACAGCATAGCAGTTGTGTTCCGGTACATTGCATGCGAGGGAAGACAACAGTGGTAAGATACGACCTCATCTAAAAGTGAATTGCCTTTCCGTATGCAGACATAGCAGCCTCCTTGAAAGCCTCGCTGAGCGTGGGCTAGGGAGATGTCAAGGCATTGGATGAGACGAGTAAAGGAAAAACGCACGTGAGCGTGCGTCGTGCGAGCGATATCCTCCGAGCTTGCACCGTACTCCAAAGCAAGGACGGCTTCCGAGACCATCTCACCGGCATTAGGACCTTTGTTCCGATTAAATGCTGTTCGTGGGGGACAACTTGAAAATGAAACCCACCAATGATGTGTACACCAAGGATTCGGTCGGTCTCCTTCTCAGAAAGGAACTTGACGAAACCTTCACTATCAAG